>APFE031000554.1:15476-36570 GCA_000404065.3 Pinus taeda | reverse complement strand
ATGGTTAAATCATGAAGTCCTCTTTTCCCCTTGTATTTTCACTTCATCATTTAAGCACCTAATTGAGGATCTAGGGAATATTTGTCGCCTAACGGTTTCATGTCTAATCTTGGTTTACTTATGTCACACTACAGTCAATTTATGTGACAGAGTGAAATACTTAAGTTTGTGGAGTTATTAGAACAATGTATTAAGTCAGTCACCACAACCACATGTATTACATCTCATTGATCAACATGTGTTGGTTGGAGACTCATTTCCTGATAACTTTAATGGAGACTACTTTAGGGCTTTGATGGTATAGCTTACAAAATCTCTTGGTAAACATTGTGATTCATCCTTTCTTTTCCTCGAGATACTTGATAATATTGAAGTCACTCCCAATAATCCATGGAGATGGGGAGTATAAATTACTTGTATTGGAAATAGAATTGAGGAATAGAGGTTTTCCATTTGTGATATTGGATTCATAGACACTGGATACATGGTAGTAGTCCTCGATGTCAATTAACTAAAATTTTAATGTCATAATGCAAAAAGAGGTAAACATATTGGTAACATTGATGTCCTGATCATTCCAAATAATATCCATTCCACCCAAGTATCTCTAAGCATCAATCGCTACTACTTCACAATTCTCCCCCATTTGCTAATTATATGAGGTAGAGCCTCACTTAATATTTTTGTTTCTTATATCAAGATTATTGATGGGTGATTTGCGTACCATTTTTATTTTAGGAGTCTCTGTTTTCCTTTACTATTGAGGCCCGTCATGTTCCATGAGACTATTTTCACGGAGAATTTACACAGAAAGGAAGTATAATGTGACTAAAAAAACATGTTTCAAGATTTAAATGCTGGGACAATGCCACTTCATGACTCATATATTTCCTTAACCTAGGACCGAATGGTGAGCTTAATGGTCTTAAGGGAAATTAGCCAATGAAAATCTAAAAAAAAGTGAATTTTGACTTTATCACATACAAGTTAATATACTAAAAAAAATTATCCCTAACAATTTCATCCATCAATGAATTATTAAAAAAAATCCAAAACAATTTCATCAAGAAATTATTCACTACATTATAAAATACAACCTATAAACCTTTTGGGAACTTTTTTCTAAACCATGCTCAAAACCAACATATTTAATATTAATATTTAACAATAATATGGACAATAATAGATTTTCATATATTAAAGAACATGTTGTCAAGCCTATGAAATGTCACTAACATGAAACTAAAAAACATGCAATCAATGGGAGTAACCACTCAAGGCCACCATAAGACATTAATCTATTAAGACCAAGATTAACGGAGACAAAGATCTACAAATAACAAAGGCAAACCTATTTAAACTTTATTGTTTTATTAGGTGCAAGTTGAACATCTCAATTAATGAGAGCAAAATTAATTTTACTGCATTAAGAAAACCCAACCACATTTTAAGCACTTAGTAGGAGAGATCTATAATACCGATCCACAACAAACACTGAATTAAGTTACTTTTTATATATAATTTAACTTATATCATAAATCACAAATTCTAGCAGGATGGAATGTTTAAGTCTATTTTTTAAAAAAAAAATATAATCTTTTATTAAAAAAAAATACCAAAACTAAGTAATATTTTCTAGAAAAAATACGAAAGAAATATATATTAAAAAACTAAACAAGAAAAAATATTGTTTAAATTTAATAATATTTAAGAATTTTTTTAAACACTTCTCTCCATTCTAAGAAGCAAAAATAATTATAGAAATAAGGACAGACCAAAAATCTTCCTCTCCCTGGTAAGTGTTTTGCAGCATTCATTCCACTCAATTGAATTATTTCATAAAATAGAGATAAGTGTTGTTTCACACTCTCTTGGCAAAGCCTATTGAGCTTCACTTGTGATATATCAATTCCTTGATGAAGTCCTTGATATATTGATCAAGTTTTGATTCCTTGGAGATTAATTAGAGCAAAGAAAACATGAGTACTCTTAATTCCAAGTTCAATGCCTCTAATGGTGGACAAGAGGCAAAGGAGGGGTTGCTATCATGTTCATAACTCCAAGTTCGTTGTCTCTAATGGTGGAAGAGGCAAGAGAGGGGGTTGCGGTCTTGGCTATAGTCATGGAGTTTTCTCTTTTACATTATATTTACAAAGTTCAAAGCAACTTGAATGGAATCATTATCGTCACTAGGTATAATTGATTAAGTGTGATAATAGATAAAATGAAGTAATTAGTTGTGAGCATTTGTTCTTGAATGAACATTAGGATCCATTTTATCATAAAGAAAAGTACATGCATTAAAAACAACCAATATTTCATGTGACATTCATATTGTATGCAACTTATTTTTCATTAAAAAGAATTTACTTTTTCATATGAAATTCTTTTTTTGTTAAAATTTCTTCTATTTTGAATATGAATTACAAGTGTAATTTGAAATAAAGCTTTTAGTAATTCTTAATTTACCAATCATGCATGGACATCATAAGAATAATTCACAATATAATATTAAGAAAAAATTGGAACCTGCTTCAAATGCATTAAAAAATGCTTCTACTACTTAATGTGAATTACAAGTGTAAGCTTAGTTGGATCTCCAATATATCTTAAACCATATTTTCATTTTTTTAGTACTATTAAATGTTGTTATGTCCTACCTAAATTTATGGTTAGTATTTCAATAAAAATATGCATTGTGCCATAGAATTAGTACTAACATGTAATACTGGTTTTTTTTTTAGAATGTTACAAGTAATGAACACAAAGATGATGATACATACTACATTTAGATTACATCATATATCAGAGACAATGATGATGAGGATGGAGATGGAATTGGTGATGATTATGTGGATGATATTATCAGGATGTCAAGGATGGTGATCATGGAAATGATCATGAAGATGATCTTGACTATGATTTTCGTGGTGCTAGCTAGCCATGCATTATTTTTTATATTTAGTTGGGATGTCTTAATATGGTATTTATACATTTGAATTTTAGTTTATTCATATAATGATGATGATACTATCGTGTTAGCTTATGAATATGTTGAAAATTGTTTACATTTTTTTAATGAAGAATTATTGTGTATGATGAGATTCCCATTTTTTTATGGATGTTGTGAATTTACCTTAGAATAATGATATCTATGAAACATTTTTATTTTGTAATCATACATCGAATTTTAGTTGATTTGATTAAATATGATGATTTTTATTATTTTTATCTTGTTATTTTACGTATATATTGAAAATTATCAACATTATTTTGATGGATAATTATTATGTATGATGATATTACTATATTTTGATGGATGTTATGAATTTACCTTAGAATAATGGTGTTCACAAAATATTTTGATCTAATAATCACACATTTGAATCTTAGTTGATTTGATTAAAGATTATGAGGATATTATTAGTATTTTATTGTTACTTTATATATGTGTTGAAAATTTGAATTCTTTTTTATGGAGAATCATTATGTATGATGATATTACTATTTTTGGATGTAATGTTGTGAATTTACCTTGGAATAATGATATCTACGATAAGTGTTGATTTAATAGTCATACATGTCTATTGAAAATTGTCAATATTTTTTTATGGATAATTGTTATATATGGGGACTCTACTATATTTTTCATGAATCTTGTCAATTACCCTTAAATTTGTTTAAAAACATTAAGTTATCAATTATTCTTAAATGTGTTATACATGAAAATACCTCCTCATCATCTTGGAGGAGAATAGTATGTTGTTGGTTGAAATACCCCTTTTTCCTAGACTATATAAGACTATAATTCAAGTTATGTACCATAAGCACCACATTATCCTAGTCTATAATAAGGTGTCCCCTTCATCTAACTTTTGTTACCAAAATTCTCACTCTTAGAAAAAAGATCGAGTTAATTAGAAATTGACACTCTTGTTCACTTTCGGAAACTCATGTGGTGGAATGTGATCTCTTTATCCTCATCTTTAGATTTTCCTAAAAATGAAAAGGATACAAAAATGGGAAAGAGACATAAAGCACGGGGAAACTTTTCCTAAGCACAAAGGCATCTCAAAAGTGGAAATGGCCATTTTCATATGAGGAAAGATTATTCACAAAAAAGATTTTGCCCAAATTGAACTAATGAAGAATTTGGGAAATATTCATATTCTTCACTTTCCTATATATTGGAGGCTTGGCCATTGAGAAAAGGTTGGTAATTATTGTATTGTCACACTATTGAGATCTATCTTGAGGGAGGTTTTTGGAACTAGGAGTTGGGGGAGGTGTTGCTGCAACAACATCTAATGGTTGTAACTTTCCTCCAACTCCTTTATTAATATAGATTGGTTGTTCTTCCTTCCATATTTTTCTATTCATTCTAATTATTCTATTTAACTAATGAATGTATGGGATTTTGGTTTATATTTATCTATTCAATAATATTTATATGTTTCTAATGGTTTCAATTATCAAGATATTATGTTGTGAAGGTTTCTTTGTTCTCTCTTTTATGTGTAGGACCAAAATTTGGAACTAGCTAGGAGCACTTCCTAGCTAAACTAAAAACTCCATCAAGACCTGCATGCAAGGAGTCATAGAAATTCATTCTCTTTTTGTTAGTCTATACTCTACACCTTCATCTACTAAGAACCTTGAGCCTTAGAACAACCTTTCTCTTAATCGGTCTATCCTAGGTTTCCAGGATAAACTCAGAGGGTTTTATGTTCATCTAACGTGCATTAAATCCTAAAGAAAAATAATATTTAGAAACTATAATATATTTTACTATTGTAATTGAAATTAGTCAAAAATGAACCTATAAAGGGTCATAAATGGAAATAAAAGTAAAAATATAAACAAGAAGCCAAAAGTTGATGTAACCATGGATGCAAAATTGGGAGTAGAATTGGATGTTAAACTATCCATGAGAACAAGATGCAAATAAAGACACAAAAAGGATTTTAAAGTAGAATTAAAATAGGGTGCAACAATAGACACAAAGAAGAGAACAAAATATGGCATTAAAAAGGATACCAAACTGGGGACAAACAAGGATGAAAAAATGGACACCAAAATGAGGATGCAAAGAATGGTGTAAAATTAGGATCCAAAATTGGGTGTGAAAAAAAGGATGTAAGAAAAGACACAAAAAACAAGATGAAAAATGGACTAAGAAAGGGTGAAACCAAAGGATGCCAAAAATAAGGCATAACTAAGATGAAAATTCCAAATTAAAATCTAAGTGAAAATGAGATGCAAATGTGGACAGACAAAATGTGGCCAAAAAAATATGATTCAAAATTGGATGCCAAAAAATGATGCAAAATTAGACACCAAAAATGATGCAAAATTAGACATAAAAAATGGTGTACAATTGGACACTAGAGTAGAAAAAATGGTGCAAAAATGGGCATAAAAATGGCTCAAATTTAGATGGAAATTGATATGCAAAATTAGATGCAAAATGAAGGGAAACAAATGATTCAAAACTTGGTGCAAAATAAATGCAAAAGTAGATGAAAAAATGGCTCAAAATTGAACGTAACATTAGACACAAAATGGAATGTAAAGGTGGACAAAACACATGGTTGAACATAGAATGCAAATACAGATGTTCAAAAGGATGCAAAATTGGATGCAAGAAATGGTGTTAAAATGATTCTAAATTGGATGCAACAAATGATGCAAAAAAAGGTGCAAAACAGGATGCAAGGAGTGGAGACAAATAAACGCAAAAGTGGATGCAAAAAAATCGTGAAAAAATGGATGAAAATTCGGCACTAAATAATATTCAATATATGGCGAAAAATTGGATGAAAAAAATGGTGTACAAAAAGGCAGAAAAACTAGCGCAAAAATAGATGTGAAAATAAGTACAAAATTAATAGCAAAAATATCATAAGACTAGATGAAAAACTAGCACAAACTGGATGCAAAAAAAGGAACCAAATTAGATTTAAAAGATGGTGTAAAACTCGATGAAAATTATGACACAAAAGTAGAAGAAAGAATGGCACAAAACAGGAAGCAAAAAAGGATGCAAAATTAGATGCAAAAAATGGCACAAAACTATAAGCAAAACCTGCTGTAAAACCAAATGCAAATCTTGGTGCAGAATATGATGCAAAAAATGATACAAAATTTGGCATAAAAAAAGTTGAAAAATTTGGCACAAAAAAAGACGCTTTAAAAATTGTACAATAAAGCCAGATTTAGCGTCAACCTTCTCACCCCAATTGAGAAAAAAATGCACTGAAATTTGGTGCAAATTTCATGTTTTGTTATAGTGTTTCCTTTCAGTGTGGACCATATATAAGTTTATTTGAGAAAGAAAAAAGGTGAAAATGAGCTCGAGGGGTAGGGTCCAAAATATATGAAATGAAGACATAAAATCTATCTCATGATTCATACTGAGGATGGGTATGACATGCAAGAAATATAAAGCAATCATCTCTTGAAGCTCCTCACAAGAGGTGCTTTCGTGAGATGTACCAGGCAAAGAAAAAGGTGTTAGACTAGGTAAAGGGATATCATAACCAACGACCCATCCTCCAAGTAAATGTGTCACTTTGTGAAATACTTGCAGTGATTGGCATGCAATTGTTGAGAAATAAATATTGAGCAATCCATTCAATGCTAGAGTTTTTATTTCATGTTTTATCATTGTAATGTCCATTTTCTTATTTTACATTGGTTTTATTGTTGATGTTTCCTATTCACTACTTTTTTTGGCATATATTTGTTTTTTTTGTTCCAAAGAAACCCAAAACACTGCCCATAGTCCACTCCTGAAACATTATCTCCTAGAGCAATCAAACGAAAGTTAGAGGAGATTGATAGTTTAACAAACATAGATATTGGCTATTATATCCCTTTCTAATTGAAATATCTATTTCCCCTATTGAAAATCAGGGCCCAAGTCACTCATTAGCCATTGGTTACTCATTGGGATACTGTAGATAATACTCTTGTTATGAATCTGATGGAATTCTAATTGATTTCAACACCACCACTTATAAATAGTCTTGACTTATAATTATCTAAAGCATATTTTCAATTTTTTATCTAATCACTTACTCACAGGTTTAATCTCTATTTGTGGGGATCATTGGAAACAATTTAGAGCTCACTTCAACAATTTCTCAATCACTTTGCTGCTCTATGTTTATCAATTGCTACAAGCAGAAGCCCGATTGCTACAAGCAGAAGCCCATCTTATTTATTTTGACTACATAATTACCTATAACCATGATTGGATTCAATTCCAACCATATATAGTCGATTCACAATGCAGTAATTCACCCTAAAAACTATAAAAAAATATTTATTACTAGGAAGAAAGGAATAAATATATGTTTAATATTTATCTCTATGGCATTAGCAATGGAGAAAATGATGAATTTTACATAAATTTATTATTTGATTATAACATTGGTAGGTTGGCTAAGAGTTGGTTTTGGTGAAAATCAACTTGAATTCTTGATGGAAAATCAACTTTCTTTTGTTTAATGGTTGATAGGTAATGCGCTATAGATTATTGTATTTATAAGATACAAGCCTTAGTTGGATCTATTAGGAAATAAAATTTAGCGATTAAAAATAATATACAATTTTATGTTTATTTATAAAATCCAAGTCTAGTTGAATTTATAAGATAAAAGCTTGGATATATATATATATACAAGTTAGATCTGTTAAAAGATACAGTTCTATATTTATTATTTTGTCTTTAGTCTTAATCTACACTTTTTTTTTTAATTTTCGTCCTGACATTCCAAAATTTACTTCTCATTATACAAATATATAAATATCATATATTTCTTTAAAGAAACATAACCATGTTTATTATCGTATCCATTGATTTTTATATGTACAATTAATTTAAGCTACACATGTAAAATCCCAGTGAGATGCTTATTAATATTAGCTGCAAATCCTAACTCTCTATCCCACTTATCAAATATTCATTTCCGATAAATTTCTGAGCTTTAGCAATTAATATTATGATCGATATAACCCATTCTCTATGTTTGCAGTAATTGAAGATAAGAGTTCACGAAATTATGGAGTTCTTTACAGAAAAAAATTCATGCATGTAAAAAAAATTGAGCTTTACCAAATAATACTACGATTGATATAACCGTTTTCTATATTTGCTTTGTCCAGTGCTCAGTTTGACAAAGTATTTAATTTATTTTGAGTATTTCATCTAACAGAGTAATTAATTTATTTTGATTTTTTTTTTTAGTTTTTGAAAGTACAAAGACGTGGTGAAAGTATACTACAATAATGTCAAATAATTCAATTTAACATATAACTAACAAAAAAATATTATTTTAGAATAATTTGAAAAGTGACTTATCATCATGACCAGATATGATTTCAGGTTCCAAGAAATCATACGTATGAAAATGCATTTAAAAAGCATATTCACTATAATTATATTTCTCGATCATTCTTATAATTCTTGGTAGGTGTTTGCAATCCTAATATGCCTAACCCTTAAGTACATTCACCGTCTCTCTCCATCAACCACTATGAACAAAGGCATAGGCATACCATATAAAGAGACTAAAAATAGCATACTTCTTGTTCACGTGAGGATTCTTGTCATAGATGGAGACATACTTTGAAAATAAAAGGTTATTTAGGGAATGAATTTTCAGATTGAGTGAATGCTATAAGGTATGGATTTCCCCCTTAAAATGTTATACAAAGGAGAGTGAAGAAACTAGGAAACTTGTCATGGTATTATATATGTATTATATGATTTTATTTCAAAAGTAGGTAACGTTTAATATTTTGACATAATGCCGTACTTAGAAAAAGAGATAGAGAGCATTTTTTTAATAGACAAATTGTTTAATTTTTTTTATTGATAACAATAATTACATAAATAGTATATATATCATTAATTTAGACAAATCTAGATCTTAAGAAAGTGGATTTATGACTAGGACATGACACAACTACAATTCATACACACATGAAACAATAACTTATATATTAACACCTCGGGACTCACAATGACAACCTATAATGCCCATGGAAGAATTACTTCCAAATCTCTTCCTTCATTCTTACATGTCAAATCATAAATTACAACACTGATATTTTGTCTAGTAGGTCTTCATCAGCACTTCCACTCACTCTCAAAACTCATAAAAACCACACCTTCTTCACCATCACAACTTTGAGCTACCACTTATCCTCAATTTAAAATATAATTTCCTCCAACCACATTCTGGTACTTGTAGGAATGACAATATTGGCATACTCGGGTTGTAGGGATTTCCACAAGAAAAAATGGCAAGTAACTTAATCATCCTATGGATATACCTCCATTTGTTAGATACTTAGCTTTCAAATATTTCTTAGTTTCTACGAAGGAAATGTAGATACTAAATATATTTGGAAGTCAACCATACAACTTGACCTCTTAAACACACAAACATAAGAATTTATGTTGCTAAAATTGGGGGTTCTAGCTTATATCAACAACCACAAACCCTTTTTCATAGACACAAAAAAAAACCTCTAACTGGGGGCTCCAACTTATAACTATTGAAATTCATATATATGACTGTTTGATATACTTTCTTTTCTTAGTATTTAGAGAACATAATGAAATAGAGACAAGAGACACCAGAAATTAGGCTCCAGGCCAAGGAAAAACCTTATAAGGGGGGAACCCAACAAGAATCCTTCTCTTGTAGAATCATATCAAAAGGAGATATCTAAGACCTGGACAAATACCCAAAGTGCCACCAAAAACAAAAACTTCAGCCATTCAAGTCTCCTCCACATGCAAAGTCAACATATGTCAATCCCGTCACCTTCCTAAATTTTCACTCATGAAATTTCAAGCCTGCAACAAGCCTTGAATTTCACCCTATAATTAGCTCTAAAATTTTGCCTTCTCTCATTGAAACTCTTCCACAAATGCAAGCTCCTTCTTTCCTTCTCCTTATTCTATAATTCCATCATTATGTGCATAAGATGTATATGATGATGATGAGTGAGTGTACCGCTAAGCGATCAAACTTTATTTTATACATATCTATCTAGGAGGTTGAATACATTGATCTTGGAGGTTGAGGATGAATTTTTCCTAGGGAGGGCTGAGGGCTGACTTAACAATTTTTGGTCGACTTTGACCTAGTAAAATTCAAAATTATTTTCCTTACAAATGTCTCAATGGGACATGACTCAAATACATTTTCTTTCACTCATAATAAATTATTTTTTTCTCTTTTTGACTCTACAGTTATGAAGAACATGATTTGACCAAAAATAAATATAATAACAAATATAATAAATACATCAATGATTGTTTTACATTACATTATGAATATTAACAATAGTTACATTTTCAATTCGCCCTTTAACTAGGTAGGTATTCATAATGAATCAACACTATATTCTCATGTTGAAATATGCATATAAGAAAGGATCAAAGTTTATAAGAATCAATGATGATTTGCATCATCATAGCCAACATTCTCAAAATACGAAGGCCTTCAAAAATAATCTCTATCTATTCACTATATTAGATCATAATGTTAGGAGGCATAAATTTGGACACCACCACCTCTCAAGGAACTTACCCCACCTGGGTGTTATGCAAGATATGTCCTCATTGGAAAATTTCCTTATCCACTTTCACTATACTTGTCACTACGAAATGTCAACCCTCGGGGTTATTATTATCTTAGATTGATATACTCCACTTATAGCGGTGAGGCCTAGTCACAATATAGGTCTTTAAACAATATTGATCGTAGATGCTTATCCAATCCACCATTTTCCCTACCAATTTTCATGCCCTAAGCTTATAGTTGTTAGTCCTGGCCATAGTACATGACACATGGAGAACATGGTGTCTACCCTCACTCCCACTTAAACACGGAGGAGATCCTCAATCCATACCCACCAGGGAGGAGATATCCAAAAGCCTAAGCTAGCCTAAAAAATACTCAACCTCTTCCATGAAAAGCAACTTCATTAATACATTTTCTACTTGTTATTTCGTGGAGATTTATTTTAGACTCTTGTCTCCTATATACATCACATCATAAGGAGCTTTGAACTTCCTGTTTTTATGACAATCTTTATATCGAATCCAATGTATCATCAAATAATCCATCACAACATGTTACCAAGCCAAACTGCTTCGCAACTAATTGTACCAACCACCGCATCATCTACCTTTGCAATGCACACAATTCTCCTTCATGCTATTTCAAGAAATTATATTAGCACCCAAACATTGGTAGTATATCTATCAACATCAATCCAATGAGAGTGTTCTTGAATTGAATATATATTAGGGAAACAATCATCTTCAAGTAGTATTGTATCAATTCAAAATATTACAACTCCCTCTTTCTAGCTGAGGTAAGTGAACTTCTTCCATTTTAAGCTACCATCTAATGGACTTATATGATGCATACTTCTTATTAATCTTCATGATTTTCCAAATTATTTCAATTCTTCCATCTACTAGTCGTGTTTAGAAGTTCTTGTCTTGACCTGCAAGCTTTATTACAAAACTATGAAAGAACAAAAGGAAAAGTGTGTAGAGGAAATAACAACATTAGTACCCATACAAAGGAGATGTAGGGTACTTATATTTTTTAGTCTGAATTTTTTCTCCCTTTTAAGATTGTATAATTTTTATTAACGATGTCCTCACATTATCATTATGTGACTTCTATCATTTTCAATAGCTATCTCTTTTTCTTACAATTGAAAATATTAGATAGAGTTTTGTTCCTAGGGTTTTTTAATTCAAATATTTACTAGGGTTTACAAACCCTAGATTCTCGAAATGCTTCAATATTTTTCATTTAATAATTGCATATTATAAAAACATACTAATTGGTTAGCTACAAACCCTAGAAATATCGTTAGCAATCTCTCTATACGTGAGATGGAATTTGTTTCATTCCTTGAATTTAGAAACCTAGTCTTTGTATGCAAGGAAGGACTTCAAATGATAACGCATAGATGATCTGTAAAACATATATCTACATAGATTATTCTTATGATGCATTACTGTCCTCCAAGAAATCAATAGATCATTATCTAACGTTATATGCACTACAATTGACATAGGTCATTGACTACAAATTAACAAAGTTTATACAAACCTTTTTGAATCTTACCTGTCGATCCTTGTAGAGGTTTGGCTTAGCTTCTTTATTTTTCATGTATTATATTCCTTGAATAAAGGTACCTTGAACCTTCAACCACCGAACTAGGATGTCGACCATAAATATTTCTTAGGACTACTCACAATGTTCTTTATCTAGGTTGACATACATCATTTGTAGAGAAGGCTTAGTTTCTCCATAATCTCCACTTCCTCTTAATATATCATAATTCATTGTGTCAGATAGGTCATATTTATCATGGCTTCTTCTCATATTACAGAGATGGTATATATGTATCTTGATATTACAATCGGTCCTTAGCAATTCTATCATTTTCCATAAAGTCTACATAGAATTTCATTCATTAGAAGGAATTTCTATAATTTTCATTCCATTCTAGGTTCCATATAAATTTTCTATTGTACAAGGGTATAGATGAAAATCATCTTTCCAAGGGATATATAGCTTGTTCCTCAAATTTTAATGTATCGTAGTTTGCATTTTACTTCTAATTAGCCTCCCAAGTTCTTTGAGTGAATAGCCTTGTCAAGAAGTTTTTGTTGTCAAGAAGTTTTCAAAGACTACTTTGGATCTGTCACATAGATTATGAGTCTTAGATTTTCATACTTATGACCCTTTAATATAATTTATATATTTTGTAGGTAACATAAAGTTAACATCGCTAAGGTCCTCAAAAAAATATGCCTTAGAGTTTGCATAAAAATTACATAAGACATAGCCTAAAAAATGCATAGATACTTCACACAAGTCGCCAATGAAATTAGATTCCTTCCATGGAGAAATTCATTTGAATTCCTAAACTTAACTAAAACAATTTTGGATGTATTTCTTGATGTTTATCATAGACCCTTTAACTCTTAAAATTATGTTTTCACCAATAATTTTGTAAACCATGATGTCATAGAAGGTTCAAATTGCCATCACAAAAGGTTTAGATTTGTCACTCGTTCAGATATATCATATATATACTATTCCCCTTATTAATTAGTTCATATTATTGTTGTGGGGACTTGTTTCCAACCCTTCAGACTTTATTCTTCTAAGAATTCATATAAATCTATTTTTTAAATTCAATGATTCAACAAACATGTTGCCATGGAAACATAGTGCTTCAAAATTTTGAATCCTACTTTGATGCTTTCCACATATAGAATGAGATTGACTACTTCAAACATCATCATTCATACTAATATACTAAAAAGTATTTATTTATACTTTAGAATATTTGAATGACTTGTACGCATCTTGCACAAATATTATTGCTACTTGGTGTCATCATAGATGCCTTAAGTCTATCAGGTCATATGATGCCATCATTTTTTACTTTAGATGTCATGTCCATAGAGAATGATTTGTTAACAAAATTTTGTATTACTTAGAGGCAACTATAGTTTTCAGACAGTTTTCATTTGACAGTGATATATTGCTTCAAGTGGTTTGAAATCTACAAGAAGATATTATAGAGATTAATACCTCTCATTCAACCTTCCCTCTTGTAGTCTTTGTAGTCTTTGTGGATTGTAGATCTGATCTCCCTTAAGAATATTCCTTGACCTCAACACTTTTATGATTTTAACTTATATACATATTATATTTTTTCTTTGGCTTCATCCATATTTAGCCCTACTTAGTGTTTTCTTAACAATGCTCATGTCTTCACCAAAGCTCCCAAACCATGTTGAAATCCAGATGTATGATAGAATTTCTTATCATGGTAATTAATTGTGACTGATATGCATTATTTTCTTAGTATTTACTTTTTTAATTATATCAAGAAATAATGCTTTAGAAAAATATAGAGAATATAATGGACAAGAGACAAGAGACCCCAAAAATGAGGCTCCAAACCAGGGAAACACCCAATAAGGGGTAAACCCCAATAATAATCCTTCTCCTTTAAAATCAAATAAAAATGAGATATCCAATACCTAGACCAAGACCATAACTGGCACCGAAAAGACAAAATCCAGCCCTCCTCCAATTCAAATCCATAAGAAAAGTCAACATAGGTCAATCTAGTCACCTTTCTTAAATTTTGATCTTCAAATTTCAGCCCCTAAAATTTTGGGTCTACAACAAACTATGAAATTCAACCCTGGAATTAGTTTTGAAATTTTTCCTTCTTTCAATGAAATTTTTCCACATGGACAATCTCTTATGTTCCTTCACCTTGGACTATTACTCCTTTGTTGGGTGCAGCAGATGTATAGGACGATGATGAGTGAGTGTCCCAAAAAATATCAAAATCTCTTATATATATATATATATATATATATAATATATATATAATATATATTATTATATGGATCAAATAGGCACTTGGCCCCATGAAGACTTGTCCCAAGGGTGACTTGCCAATTTTGGTGCATTGACTTAATAAAGTCAAAATCTTTTCTAAAAATGTTCAAATGGGATATGACTCAAGTACATTTTCTTTGATTCATAATATTTTCTAGACCTTCACTTATATAAGCATGAGAAAATCCCTTTGAAAAAAAAATAATATAATATTATATTTTACAATACATTGTGAAGAATGACACTAGTTACATTTTCAAAAATAACTGACTATAGCCATAATTAAATCAACATTGTGTTTATGGGGCTTCCAAAACTACTGACTTAATCATGTTACTCTATTCCTTGAATGGTTCTTCATTTGATATTAGCACATTTCAATCAGAATAATAAGATACTACAACATAAAAAACTGCAACACACACTACTGTGGATAAACAATACCACAATATTTTATTACTTTAGATCTAAAATGACGGATGTTGACATTCCAACTGCCTTTCGTAGTTGTAAACATTTTGTACTATACATCTTGCAACATTTGATAATCTCAAGAACCACCATTTAGAGCATGTTGACATCGCTTTCAATTGTAGCTCCACATCAAATCTATCCAGCTCTATGGTGATATGGTTTCTCCACACATAGATCTCCTCTTCTTTAATGTCAATCTACTCACAGCGAAACTTCACACAACAACGACAATTTACAATAGTAGGAGTTCAATAGTTCACCACGAGTACAACACCACAACATCAAACATAAATATTTATATGAACAATACAAATTCCACTTGCCTATCCTATCTTATACACAAAGGTTTAAACTTGTAAAATTGGCATGATCACAATGCCTCTCTTGAGAGAGTCAAGGTTGAAATAGCTTTTATACCAACTTAGAAAATGAGATATAGATCATTTTGTTACACACAAGACACTTAATTTCTTTATTCATCATAGTGATTACATATATAATATATAGATCACTAACTTCGACAAATCTAGATCCTAAGAAAGTGGATGTATGACTTGGACATGACACAACTACAACTCATACACATAGAAAACAACAAATTCTAGATTAACACCTCACGACTCACAACAAAAACCTATAATGCACATGGAAACACTAATTCCAAATGATGTTGTATTGTGATGGCAGTTATCATTGAACAAAATCTTGTGGGAAACATTTTCCAAGCCTACAAGAATGAACTTTCCCAGTTGATACATGTCCCCAAAGACTACTTTTTAAGAGCTTCCCTATGAATATGTAGCAAATCAAGTGTGAAAATTTTCCATGTGGCCTTATAGAGCTTGAATGGACCTTCAACGAGCTAGGAGAAGGGTTACAAATATCTTCAAGTGCATGCAAGCAACATTCAATCCTTAAAATGTTTCAAAATTGTTTTAGAATTGATTCTAAGAGTTAAAACAAAAAAAATGTGTTGAATATTTGTTTCAAGGAAAAGTGGGTAGAAAAACCTCCTTACCCATTTAGTTCAAAATATGGTTACACACATTCATTCTTCGGGGCATGTGTGCCTAGTTTATCCCCTTATTATTAAAGTAATTTAGGTTCTTTAAGTGCACTTTTAAGTTCACTTTTCTCCCTGAGGAGTAACGACTCACCTGAATGATGAAGTTGAGGGAAATTCTATGATGCTCTTAGTTCTTTCACAAGTCCTAGTGATATTATCCACTTACATCTTCCCAATGACTCTGTGTGTGAGTCAAATCACCTTCTTAGTAGAGTCTCTCATGCCATTGTCTTGTGTGCTCCCATTAAGATCATATTTTGTGTTTGACGCTTAATGCAGGGACTCGCTACCCTGCAGCTTCACTGCTTCACTTTGCATCACTATTCAATGCCATTATTCTAGTATACTTTTATGTTTTGGGTAAAAATATTCTTAGGAGATGAAAGACATGAAAGAGCAATACTCGGTTGCACAGAGATAGAGGAATACAACAAGGCTTAGCTCCATGCTTAGTAGGCTTCTTTATTATCTTAGGTGTATGATTAGTAATATTCTCCAAATTTCCTGACATTCTTCTAGAGCGCATAACTTCCTTAAGTGCATCGCTTCTACAATTTTTTTGAGAACTTGAAGATCTCTATTGCAATATTCTAGCTGTCCAAGTAACTTCTACCTCTACTCGTAAATACTAAATATTAAATAGTAGAGGTATTCTAAAGAATTAGTAAATTCGAGTTTAAAAATGGACTAGATTGAGTTTAAGCCTAAAAACATAAGTTCCAACCACTAGCTTTAATTTTTCTAAATTCAGAGGTGTTAAAAAGTGAAGAATCAACTTTATTGGTAAACCAGTAGCTCACAGGTGTTGGCCCACCTGGAGACCACCTCTCGAAAACACTCCACATCAATCATCTTACAATAATATATATATATATATATATATATAATATATTTCACACATCTGTGGAAGTTAGAACAACTTCCTAAGAGGTAGGAACTAATTCCTAATCAAGGCTCTAGTAAACCGAATCACTCCAGATTTACATATTCTCCATTATCTTCATCACTCTCCCTTAATGGAGAAAGGGGTTCACAAGTATTCCCAACATTTCCCTAAAAAATTCAAAGTTGATTCTATAGAGAGGCTTAGTGAAAATATCAACATCATTGTCACATGTATTATGATATTCAATGTGGATTTCCTTTGACTGAACTTTCTCCCTGATAAAATGAAACTATGTATCAATGTGATTTGTATTTTTATGAAATACTAGATTATTTTCTAGTTTGGTAGATCTATGGTTGTGTCATTTGATAACTTTTGCAACCTTTGGTTCTTCTGCAGCATCATGGAGAAGTCTCCTCAACCAAACCACTTCACAAGTTGTTGCACACATCACTTAATACTCAACGTCTGTTGAAGATAAGGACATTGTGTTCTGCTTTTTGTTGCTCCATGAAATGACCCTAGACCTAATGCTAAATGCATAGCCTATTATGGATCATCTATCATCTACATTTCCAACCCAATTGAAGTCTGAAAAACTTGTCAATCTAACATCAAACGAATCAATATAAATAATACCAAAGTCTAAGGTTCATTGCAGATACCTTAAGATGCCTTTCGCTACAACCCAATGACTCTCAAGATTCTTTGACATGAATTGGCTCAATAGAATGACTGCATAAGCCAAATCTAATCTGGTTGTAGTCAAGTAGATTAGGCTCCCAACCAAGTTTCTATACAATGTTGCATCTTCCTGCTTAGATCGACCATCATTCTGAAGTTTGGTATTTGGTTGTAAAGGCACTGCTGCAGTTTTGCACTGATCCGTCTTGAAATTTTTCAATAAGTTCCTGACATATTAACCTTGTGATAGAAGAAATCTGGCTAGCATCCCTCCAGACTTCTAGACCCAAATAGTAGTGTAGCTCTCCAAGGTCTTTCATCTCAAAAATGTATGACATCTTCTCTTTGATTTCTTTAATGAGTTCATCTGCATTTCCCATAATGATAGGATCATCAACACATAAAGAAATCAAAACAATTCACCTCTCTTTGTCAAACATAGTGTACATATTAGGGTCATTCTTGCTTCTTTTATAGCTATATCGTAGGAAAAATGAATCAATTTTTTCATACCATGACCTAGGTGCCTGTTTTAGAACATACATTTCTTTGTTCAATCTAGACACTAAATTTTCTTCTCCCTATTTAACAAATCGCTCAGGTTGCACTAAATGCACTTCTTTTAATTCACCATTTAAGAATGTAGATTTCACATATAGCTGTTCTATCACCCAATGATGTTTGGTAGATAGAGAAATTAACATTCTAATTGTGTTCAATTTAGCTATAGGGGTGAATGTTTCCTCATAGTCAATACATTCTTTCTGCAAGTGACCCTTTAGATTTAGGCTTGTATAACCATTTACAACCTATGGGTTTTTTCATTTAGGCAATTCAACTAGATCTCATGCTTTGTTTTAAGTATTGATTCATATTCCTCTTCCATGAATTCTCTTCATTCACTATATTGACTAGCTTCTTTATAACTAGAGGGTTCAACAATACTTAACATACTAGTTATAAAAGCATTCTTGTTATATCTTGTTGGAAATTGAGTTTTCCTACCTAATATCCTGAGTGGTGGAGTGGCTTCAAACCTGCTTTGATCTCCCCTCTATGGACTGGTTTCAAACCTAATTTGATCAGCCACTTCTTGTTTCTCCTGTTGCTGCTACTGTTGTTGTTGTTGCTCACAAGCCCTTGTTTCATCATCTCCTTCTAATAGTAAAGCCACATGCCATTCTTCATCACTCTGAACAGGGTTCCCACGATCTACCTGTTCATGAAATACCACATCTCTGTTTGTAAATACCTTATGATTAGAAGGATTAAACAACTTATAAGCCTTAAACTCACTACAGTATACAAAAAAAGCATACTTAATGGCTTTTGAATCTAACTTCTTCCTATCTTCTTTCGGGACATGAGCAAAAGCCTTACATCCAAAGACTCTACGATGATTTACTACATGGTTCAAGCCAAACAATGCTTTGAAATGAGTTTTATAATCCCAACACTTAGTAGCACTCCTATTCTTAATATGCACTGTAGTGTTTACAACTTCTACCCAAAAACTATTAGTCAGATTCTTACTTTTCAACATACTGTAGGCACACTCCACGAGGGTTCTATTTTTCCTTTCCGCAACCCGTTTTGCTAAGCAGTGTAAGGTGTTGTGAACTACTGATGTTTTCCGTGTTCTTTGCATTATTTGATGAAGTCACGCTACTTAAATTCTCCACCTTAGTATGACCGAATAATTTTGATGAACTTTCCACTTTTATTCTCAATCATAGTTCTGAATTGCTTGAAGTATTCAAAAGCATGAATTTTTTGCCTGAGGAAATATACCCTGAACCTTATACATTGATTAACAAAAATAAGAAAATAGTAGGCCCCTCCTAATGACCTCCCCTGCATTGGCCCACATAGATCAGTATGTACAAGTTCAAGTATATCCCTCTGCTTCTTATCAACAATAGTAGGAAATTCATCTCTAAGTAATTTACCAAGGGCACATGCTTCACAGTCAACATGCATACTCTTTAAAATAGGAAGACCATTCACCATACCTTTATCCTGAAGAAGTAGTAGGTAACTGAAGTTTATAGGCCCAAATCTCTGATGCCATAGATTCTCTACAGACATGGTTGATGACGCCAACGCTTGATGTGATAGACTTCTAACATCCAATTTATACAATCCTCCTACATGTAAACCTGTTGTACTGGACTTCATCCGATCCAACATGTATTTAATTACACAATAGGATATAAAGAACTCTACCTTAAGATTCTGATATGTTATTCTAGATACAAAAATCAGGTTCCTTTTTGTCTTGGTTTTATACATAACATCATGAATATGCCTAATGTTTCCATCAGGTAGTACGAAAGGGACATCACCATATTCCTTGTTTTCTTACCCTCTATCGTCTCCAAGTTAGACCTTCATATCAGTGTTGGATTCTCTGAAATTTTTAAACCATTGCTTCTTACTTGTCATATGGGATGAGGCTCCTCAGTCCACGAACAAAATTTCTGCTTCATCCTCCTTAATTGATAGCACAAAATCAAATACGGATAACTTGATATTCGAAGTCTAATATGCATCGGCTAGATGGCCTGTATGATTCTTGTGCCTCTGTTGACCTTCATCAAACTTCTTATTCCGAAATGTTTAGCCATATGACCAAATTTACTGCAATAAAAACATTTTGGTCCTCAATCACATCTGTTTGTAGACAAAAAAACCTTGAGATGGAGGTGACTTTCTTTGTGGGGTTTCTTCGTTTTTGTGTGTTGCATTTGTCTTTCCTTTGAAGGGCTTCTTCTTTGCCATTAGGGCAAGATATGAGCTTTAGGGTTTCAGGGTCATCTGCCTTTCCTCCTCCCGCATTACGATCCCTGCCAATTATTCAAACTTGGGGGCTTTTTCTCTGGCATTCAATCCATTGATGAATAGCTGATAGTCATTAGTCATACCTTTCATGGTAATCATAACCAAATCAGTGTCTGATACTATTTCGCCAATGTTGCCTAACTTATTCTTATGCTCCTTAATATGAAAGGCGAATGTTGCTACTAATTCATTCTCCTCTTTTTTAATGGAGAGAATCTTGCTCTTTAGAAGCAGTAGGCGATTTGTGTTCTTGATATTGTACAAGTCTTTGAGAGTTGTCCAGATGTATAATGCAGTTTTACATTCTTGAATATGAGGAATAACGCAATTTTTCAGAGACAATTTGAGCAGCACCTTTGCCTTTTTCTCCCTCTTTTCTGAGCCCTGGATTGTTGCTTTTGTTCCACCTGTAGCTAGGGTCGGCTTCAACTCATCACTGGTTGCAATCACCTATGCGTTTTGCCCCTCCAACAGGGTTTGCAACTTAAATTTCCAATTGGAGTAATTGGAACCATCGACCCTATTTCTTTCATTCAGATAAGCCTCTCCCATCTAATTGTTCAACTTGACAAAAAAAATAAAAACTACCTCCAACAAAAGAAAACCGTATATATTCCATATCCGAAGAGAAATATCAAAATGCAAGCTCGAGATTCAATTTTAAAA
>APFE031000554.1:0-14469 GCA_000404065.3 Pinus taeda | reverse complement strand
AATATTATAATATAAATTCCAAATATTACGGTACTTAATTATTAATCACTCAATATAATATATTACTGCTATCAAATATATACCTATAAGTTTAAATAACATACACCTATAACTTTAAATAACATGAAATTAATTTATTTCAATAAAAACAAATATTAGAGAATTCCAAATATTACTACACTTCTTTATAAGACTGTTGTTTGACAGGGTAGTAATGACGTTTTTGCAAAAAAGTGAACAATTAAAAATACGTTTTAGAACTTTGAAAGCCCATCACAAAAAAAGGCTTTTTAAAATTTTTAAACTTGAAATACGGTCAAAATGCCTTATGACGGGCACTTTGCCCGTCAAATTCCAACCCGGCATACCATACACTTTGAAAGGAATTATTCTTTGATCCAATAAAATAGTGATCACATACCATACACTTTGAAAGTGGAAGACAGTCTTCACACTTCTGGGTATCCAGATCTTCCACACCACGCAGACAAATGGATCTCCTCGAGCAATTGTCATAGGAAGGCTCTGGATCGTGGCGCTATGCTGACTGTCGCTTGTGTATCATCAACCACCTCACGAGTCGCCTTCAGAAATTGGGTTTTCGACTCTGCAACTGTTCTTACCTTACTGCATCGGGCACGACAGGCTCTTCAAACACAACAAACGCCACTCATCCTGTGTGACGCAAAACCACGCTTCTGCTGCTCCAACCCAGCACGACAGGTTCAGCTGCAGCTCTTTTCCGTTGCGTTGACACACCCTCGGGATCCCTCACTGTTCGAACAGAGAAGTCGAATTGCCACTCACAATTTGATTGATGCCTTCAACAATAGCCACAGTCAAGAGCGCCCAAAAACCTCCGCACGAGCCCTGGTCTTTAACAGCAGTCACGATTCTTGGCGAGAAGGAACCATTTTGTGTTCACACCATTTGAAGGTCTCCGGTGCAATACTGGTCTAGGAAGGACAAATATTCAACAAAGTTTCAAGAAATTACAGGAAGAAGGAAGGATTCGTCCTGTTGCTGTCACGTCCACTTCATCATCCGTGTCTCCTGCGGCAACGGAACTACGAACACATCACCATGTTAAATCACCATGCATCCATTGCGGTTAAATGTCAATATCGGCAGGCTCCTTCGCATGATTTTGTTTCTCAGGCAGGCGCAATCTCATCTCTCAGATTTGCGATTTCTGGGGACGATGATTAGAATTGCGATCAGACTTGTTGTAAGTAAGTGAGCAATAATCGCGTTTGTCAATCTGAAATCCGTGATGATCATCGCCTATTTTCTTTCAGGTAGGGCGATGATAATTGTGAGTAAAACTTAAAAAAAAATGTCTTAGTTGCTCCGCCAGCTCCTTACCCTATTGGCTTTCTTCACACCATCTTTTCACTTACGGATTTACAGGCTTTCACACCAGCTTTTCACTTACGGATTTACAGGCTTTCTCAAAACTGCAGCTCTGATCAAAACTGCAGCTCATGTTAAAAACTGAAGAATCAATTTTATTGATAAATTGTATAGCTCAGCTCACCAGGGCTAATCTACACCTACAGACTGCTTCTAAAAGAATGGTCTACATTAATCATTTTGCAATAAAAAAATATATATAATGTTCACATATCAAAAGAAATTAGAACAATTTCCTAAAATGTAGAAATTAATTCCTAATCTAAAGCTCTAGTGAACGGAATCTCTCCAAATTTACATAACATCCAATATCTTCAACAACAAAAAAAATTCAATTTCGATTACTTTGCCAAGCAATTATCTCAAACAGCAAAGAAAATGGCATAAAAAAATTTCGATTTCGATTACTTTCCCAACCAATTATCTAAAAGAGCAAAGAAAATAGCATACACCGTGAATGGATTATTCCCATGAAGAATTAAATGATCTTGCTTCTTTGATTTGTCACCGCAATCTATAGTTGGATAGGCAAAATCGTGAAGAGGGTTTTTAATAAAATAAAATTCAGTGCTTACTGAATTATTAAACTGATAGGCATGCATTATTGCGAGATAGGGTTTATGAATAGTTTAGATTTTATAATACTGTTCATCCTACACAAACATTTTGAATTTGATTTTATACAATATGCTTTTCATGAATATCGATGTTTGTCAATATTTAATTTATATTACATTATTGCAAAATATGGTATTCCATTACTATTAAATGAAACGAACTTTTAGCAATTCTATGTATCCACGTGATTGTGTTGGTTTTTGGTACTCTACCAGTTTTGTTTTCTATATCTTCGCGTTGGCCGGAACAGTACAGGGGCCACAATGAATCCACTGTTCACCCATTCTTGAACCAAGGGACGACAAAGTTGTTCCTTCTCCGGCGCCCATTCAGTTTAAGGACTTCATCGTTGGCTCTCATCCCATCCTTATATCATCCTCATCCCCGATGCCGGAGAGTTTTCCTGTGTCCTCTAAAGGCAAACAACCTGTGGTGGCGGTCACCCATTTCAATTCCCCCATCTCATCTCTTGCTTCTCCTTTCTTAAGTCCAAATTCTGCAAGGAATATATTATTGTAAGAAAGAAACACAATGGAGGGAGTAGACATTTTAGGGGGAGGATAATTGTTATAGATAACGGAGTAAGAAATTTATCCTTGGTCGATGTTCTCATATATGATATGACTGAATCACAGTCTCTTAGAGCAAGCATGGCTGGTGATCCTTCTAAATGACCTTTATTGTGTCTATGAATATAAGAGGTCTTGGCGTAGACCTAAAATTCTTGGCGCTAAAGGACATTTTTCACTCAGCACAGCCAAAAATTATTTTAATCCAAGAGACCATGCACAACAGTAGTTTGTCCATATCATACTTTAGGAAAATGTTTCCTTCATGGTATATGGCTGCCTCAGAGGCAAGAGGCTTATGAAGGGGGATGGCAGTTTTATGGGATCCTGTATGGATCAAAGCCAAAGCCTACAAGTGTTTTGCTGGTATTCTTATCTCGGCATTTATCAGAGGCCAAAGGATCCAAATTAATATTTTGAACACCTATGCACCTTATAAGAACATAATCCCTTTTTGGGAAAAATTATTTGTTTCGAAATTTTTTTATATTGAATCTCAGATGATTGTAGGTGATTTAAATGTAACCTTGGGCTCTGACGAATGCTGGGGTAATTTCAGAAAGAGAGACTCGCTTGCTGATCGTATTAAGTATGAACTTCTGAATAGAAATCTCATGGATATTGCTCCTTCGAAAATGATGCCTACTTGGGATAATGGAAGGTCAAGAGAGGCGTACATTGCTAAAAGGATTGATCGGTTCATAATGCATGTAAGCATCATAGACAAAACGGGCATGCCTTCCTTGTCCATTGGGAGTGCTTTTACATCAGATCACAGGCCAATTTTCCTTAGCTGGCGGGAGAAGGGCTTTAGAAAGGGCTACCCTTTCAAATTTAATAGAACATGTTTAGAGGACCCTGATTTCAATAATATCATTTCAAATGCATGGAAGGGTCTTTCTGCAAGAGATTTGCCCCCCCCTTTTATGATGTTCGGAGACAAGATGTCTGTTTTGGGAAAGGTGACAAAACAGTGGCAACTTGATAAAAGGAAAAGGGACAGACACGCATTCCAAGAAATTCAGAGGGAGATGGACAGGATGTTAAAGTCTATGGATGCAATTTTTTTCCCCTTAGAATGAAATTCGGTATAAAATATCTTGAGAGGAAAAAACAAAATCTTTTGAAATAGGAGGAGGCCTCATGGAGGCTCAAAAGTAGGGCAATTTGGTTGAAGGAAGGTGACAGAAACAATAAGTTCTTTAATAAATTTGCTAACTCCAGGTGCGAAAAAAATTCCAAATGGCGTATAAGTGATGGAAAGGGTAGTTTTTACGTCTCGCAACATGATATTTGAAGGAAGTTGTAAGGCATTTCAAGTCCCGGTACAAAAGAAGGCAAGCATGTGATTTTCAGGACACCCTATGGGGTATCGAATTGGCTCCTCAAATGTTTGATGACGAGAAGAACGAGAGTGTTTTTCAGCCAATCACAGAGGATGAGCTCCTTGGAGTATTGAAGGCCTTTAAAAGGGATAAATGCCCAAGCCCGGACGACTGGACCATAGAATTTTTCACTTATTTTTTTGACATCATCAAGAAAGACCTGCTGAGGATGGTTGAAGCATCTCGTGTCTCTGGAAATATTCATCAAATCACAACATCCACGCAAATTGCCCTAATCCCAAAAAAGGCAGAAGCAGAATCATTCCAAGATTACAAGCCAATCTCATTATGTAATATATCCTTCAAGATTATCACTAAAATTATTGCTGAAAGAATGAAAGGGATTCTGGCCTCCTATCTCTCCAAAGACCAACATGCTTTTTTAAAGGGGTGTAATATTTTGGATGTTGTCGCAAATACTCAGGAATGTCTTTTTTCAATGATATCAAAAAAATGAGATGCCGTCATTCTGAAAATTGACCTTCAAAGGGCCTACGATTGCTTAGATTGGGGGTTCCTTAGATGTTTGCTGGCAAAGATTGGCCTCAAAACAAATTCTATCAACTAGATAATGTCATGTGTCGAAAATGTCTACTACGCGGTCATCATTAATGGAATGCCTTCTCCTTTCTTTCTTGCTGAACGGGGTCTTCGTCAGGGATGCCCCCTTTCACTTCTTTTGTTTTATTTTGGCAATGAACTCTCTAGGTCTCGAGATGAACAAGGCAGTATCTGAAGATAGGTGCAGGCCGGTTAAGAATTGCAGGGACAACCATATATCACACAACCTCTTTGTTGATGACGTTCTCATCTTTGCAATGCTTTGCAGGGTTTCCTGGATTTGTCTCAATGATATTCTTTATAGATTCCAAAGAGCTACTGGATTACAAATTAATAGAGAAAAATCTACCCTCTTCCATAACGATACCAACATGGAGATGGTGATATGGATCTCTGAGTTGTTTGGAACTGAAATGAGATTGCTCAACGAGGGTTTGAAATATCTGGGATTTCACCTGAAGGTGATGGGCTATTCCGAAGCAGGTTGGCATTGGGTAATAGAAAGATATTACAAGAAGATTTCGGCTTGGGAATACAAGACTCTTTCCCTGGCAAGCAAAATTATTTTAGTTCACGCGGTCTTAGCGCAATTAGCTGTTTATTGGGCTCATATATTCTTCCTCCCGGCAAGTATTATTCTCAAAATGAACAGGGTATCTGCGAATTTTATCTGGGGTGGTAAATCTAAACAGAGGAAATTCCATCTTTCCAAAATGGAAAAGATCTCTCTTCCAAAGAATCTTGGCGGTTGGGGTCTATTAGACTTGCGGAATTTTGGTAAAGCGCTCATATGCAAATCTCTGTGGAGGGGTATCTTTGGTGAGGGGTGGTGGAGTATCACTATAAAAAAGAAATACATGAAAGGCAAAGATTTGGAATTCTGGTACAGGAAGGGATCGATTGGAGCCAAACAAGGTTCCGCTATTTGGCTTAGCCTCCGCAAAATTGAGCAATACTTCTTAAAGAATCTGAGATGGTGTTTATATTCTGGCAGCAGACTTTTAATTGGAATTGATCCCATTTTGGGAGGACGGGATTGCTTATCCACCCCTGAAAATCTCTTGTTCTCCTTCTACAGGAAGGGCATTTTTACATGGGACAAATTAATATCAGAATGGCATGGACCTATTCCCTTATGGAAAGAAGCTCCTGATCTTCATCTGTCAGGGACTCTTGTTTCCGTATGGAATTCTGTGATGGTCTCTCTTTGTAGCTATGGGTTCCATCGATCAGGGAGGATGGACCATCTTATGTGGATTGTGCCAAATGGAAAGCTACAGGTTCGTGTAAAAGACATATACATAGATATGATTAAATTAAAGCCATCTAGTTCCTTTTCTTTATATCCTTCGATCTTTTGGAAGTCGGGATGCCCTCTCAAAATGGTTCTCTTCTCGTGGCTGGTCTTCCACAATAAAAACTTGTCTTGGGAAAATTTGAGGAAAAGGAACTGGCATGGACCGAGTAGATGTTCTATGTGCGAATCGACAGAGGAATCCAATTTTCACATGTTCTTCCAATGCAAATCGTCTTTGCAAATCTGGTACAAATTGTCTCTGCTTTATGTTTTCCCTCATGTTGTTTTTGTTTCAATCCATGCAGTTTTTGAATGGTGGTGTGCTCAAAGAGAATCGTTGAGATCTTTTATTATCATCATCATATGGTGCAGAGTGGAAATGGAGGAATGGCAGAACCTTCATAGACTCAAAGGAACCCCTGAAGTCTATCTTGCAACATATCATCTCCATCTATGATTCTTTGCCTTTAAAACAACCCAAGATGAAAAATGGTCACATGAAAGAGAAAGAGCGTCCCCTCAGCAAAGCTCCTTGCACTTTTTTTGATGGGGCCAATCAACATAACATTTGTGGCTGTGGCATTCACATTATTATGGACGAGAAGCTACAATACTTTATCTCATGGAACAGTGGGATTGGCACTAATAGTTTGGCTGAGGCGAGGGCTCTAGCTGGCCTGCTTGCTTTCTGTGTGTTTTTCGATATTCAAGAAATCTCAATTTTTTGCGACTCAAAAACAATGATTGATCATTTTAAGGGTGCCTGCCACACTAGTTGCTCTCATTTAGCGGGGTGGATGGATAGGATTATGTTTTTCTGGGGGCACATGTGAGATTGCTCAATTCACCACGTCTTCCGTGCCCAAAACCTTCAAGCTGATTGCCTCTCAAAGAAGGGGTTGTTTTTAGATTCTGGCTCATGGTCCATGATGGTTCTAGATGGAGAGTCTTCCTGCTTCATTCAGGACTTCTTTATTCCCAGGTTTTGAGTTTCTTTAGTTTTCAATTCAGCGTCATTCTCATCATCTTATCTGCTACTTTTAGTATTTATCATGAGTTATGCACAGTCTCTTTTAATATGGTTCTAGTCATATGATGCTCTTTTATATGATGATTGTAAGCTCTGATTTTTGGACTGGTGTTTTTGCCTTCTGCGTCCTTAGGAATTCCTATTCCTATAGGCCTTGTCTCAAATTTTTGGTTTGCTGGCTATCTGGAGCTTGTTTTTTGTACCATCTGGAACTTTTATATTGACTCAATATAATACTATGATGCTTTTTTCTCTCTGAAAAAAACAGGGGCCACATGGGCCACAATGTTGCTGGAACTTATTATCATCTCAAGATGAAATTCAATTTTCTCGTGAAAATTTGATAGAAATTTATATTGAGGGTTTCTTTTCTCATGTTATTTTATATTATCATCTGTTAACTTTTCATGCTATCCTCCATGGTAGATATCATGCGGCTCATTTGTGATAAAAAATTGAAAATATTAATATTTTTTTTATAAATGATTTAATTTTACTTTGAGATCATTTATAATTTGATTTAACAAATTTAATTTAAAAAATATTGATTTAAAAAATTAATAATGATTTTTAAAGAATATATTAAATTAATATTTTTAATAATATATTTCTTATTATATATGAAATATTTTATTAATTTTATAAAAAATTGAAAACAATTGAATTTTATGATGATGATGATGGTTAACATCCACTGAGACCAAATTTGTCTATCGGACCTATAATTTATTAATTTCTAATTGTCTGGCTCCTTGTCTTTCTTGGCGAGATTGGTGATGTAGCTTTCTTTTTCTTCTCTACGGTCTTCCAACTTTCTTTATCTTGCATCTCCTTCGTCTCTTCTGGTTCTTGGGACATTGGTGTCTTAGCTTCGTGATCTATTGTGTTCGTCCTTTTGGAGATAGTCGGAGAAGAAGTTTAGTCTAGTAGATCTGCTTTGTTGTTAAACGAAGATTTATTTTGCATGTTATTCGAAACCTCATAATTGTCGATGCTTGAGGGGTTGTTGAGTTCACTTTTTTGTTATTGGGCGGGGCTTTCCCCCTCCTTGTCTCGAGAGTTGTTTCTATCTTGCCCGATTTCTTGTAATTCAGAGTTTGCTCGAGAGTATTCTTCTTGGATGACAGTGTAATGTTCTTTTTGTGCTCCTTCCCACCATTTAGATCTGTGGTGATTTTTTCTAGCAGAATTTTTCTGGGAGGCTTTTGGGCAATTTTTGGCTAGGTGGCCTGTCTCAAAGCAGGATCGACATCTGAAGAGGACATTTTCGTAATCGAGTTTCTGGTGCCACACATAGTCTTTACTTGTTATGTGTATTTCAGCTGGGAATCCGGCGCTGAAGTCCATTTCCACACAGATGCGTGCATAGGTGGTTCTGGCATATTCCTCTATTTCTTGGCACCTGCAGTAAAATTTCCCAATTGCATTTCCAATGGCTTCTAGCGAAGAGAAATTCCAAAGATGCAAGGGTAGGTTTGGCAATCTCACCCAAACTGGTGCTGAGGTTATGACTGTTGTTGAGGGATCGAATGATGGGTTACATGGCCTCATGAATAGGCCTGATTTATCCCAAAACCAAGGGCCAGAATCTAGAATACATTGTCTGCTTTCACGGTTTTCAAAGTATACTATAAATAAACCCCCAGCACATGGGTAGATATTAATTGCATCAGGAAATAGAGGCTTCCATACCTCCAAGATCCAATTGTGGAGAGCTGTCAGCCGCTACCAAAAACCATTGAATCGACATATTAGGGCACTTTCAGAGAACTTCAAAGCCTCATCGAGTGAGGCTTGGACCACGTGGATAGTGGGAGTTGGGGCTTCACTGACGATATGGGTAGGAGCTTGCCCCTCAGAGGTGGACGGAACTGAGCCAACAAGTATTTTCGCGAAGCTAGGAGCCATCTAGAGAATGTTCTCCTTACCAAGCGAGGGAAGCAAGACCAGGAATGTATATTAAATGTGTCGCGGAGCTGTAGATCATATCATGGCAGATCTGAAGGCCGCAGATCACCAGCAAAAGACCTTAGCAGGCGAGGGAAGCAAGACCGGGAATGTATATTAAATGTGCCGCAGAGCCACAGATCATATCATGGCAAATCTGAAAGCAGTAGACCGCAGATCACCACAGATCTGAAAGCCATAGATCACCGCAAATCTGAAAGCCGCATAAAATATCAAAGTAGATCACCGTAGAATCACAACCGCAGGTCTGAAAGTCACAGATCTAAGCACGCAAAGCCCAACAACACTCCTCAGCAACAACAGCAACTCGAAGGAGAGAAAATGATACGCGGAGCTCAGTTACAAGAAAACTGAAAGATTGCGTCATTGAGATCACCATAGAATCACCACAGATTTGAAAGTCGCAGATCTTGCCATGTCAAGTTGTGCGGATAGACCGTGATTGTCCGGGTCCAAGAAAGCACTAGCACCCTTCAAAAGCGTAATTTTTTTTTCAAAATCGAATGTAGATCACCATAGAATCATCGCAGATCTGAGCACGCAAAGCCCAACCCCACTCCTCAGCGACATCAGCAACTCGAAGGAAAGAAAATGATACGCGGAGCTCAATTACAGGAAAACTGAAAGAGATGGTAACTAAGATCATCATAGAATCACCGTATAAATTTGGTGTCACTAGCTAATAATCTTAAACCATTATTATGTAGAATAAACATAAAAAAAATAAAAATTGTTATTTTAATACAGTAAAACAAAAATAGCCATAAATAGTTATAACATATAGATTTCATATTCTTCATTTAAAATTTACAAAATTATGTAAATATTTTAAATAGATAGATTTTATATGGTAGGCACAACCTAATTTATAAGTGAAATGATTTTTTTAATTTTTGAACAATATAATTTTTAGCAAGATTGTAATTTTTTGTTGTTTAAAATATATTTGTAAATGCATAAATAAATTCAACACACCAAAAACTCTAAAATTACATATTAAACAACTTAAATAAGTATATTAGTTTTATTAGAACTAATTATTTTTAAAAAAAATTTTCTATTTCAAATCTTTAGACACTCTACATATTTGTTAATTTATTATAAAATCTATTTAATAATAAAAGGCTTAAAATGACTAGTATTTAATGGTTTACATTCCTATAATCTTCATTGTGAGTTTAACAAATAAATTATCTGCCCTTTACAAACCCCCAATAAATCATCCCAATCCACATAATTCTCTGCAAATAAGTGTAATGAATCAGTCACATTTATAAATTATCATTATAATGCTTATGAATCAGCAATAGATGTTTTAGCTTATAAATGCTAATTATCTTATAATTGTTAATTAATAATTAAATTATAACCCATAAATGCTAATTCGCAACTAAATTATAATAAATCTCACTAATCAACAATAGATATTTTAGCCTATCATTGCTAATTAACAATTAAATTATAATAGATGTTTCCATTTTAATAAGAGAATGATTATCTTAACTGCAGAATGACGTCTAAATTATAATAGATTTTACCGGTTCACCTCATATCCGATGTCATAATGGATTTTGCTGCATCACCAAAGCTCAAATTATGATCTCATTTGCTTAACAGGCGGGATTAAAGAAACAGGTGATAATGAAGTGACCCGGATTAGAGCTCAAGTTTCATCACAAGCCTTATCAGCCTGCTATATTTACGCCGTGAGGCGTTTCCCTCTGAAATGAACTGCCCTAAATGTCTACCTGTCCTAATCTTAACCGTTAGATCTATTGTTAGACGATTCAACAATTCTTTGCCGTCCAAAAATTCATTAAAAAACAGTTAAACCCAGTGCAGCCCATCCGTCTACCTAGCCAGTCCGTCTACCCAACGCCGCTCATCCGTCTAACAGTAAAGAAACCACATAATAAGTAAAGGAGGAGGGTTTGAGTAGATCAACAATGGCGGTGATAGAGGAATACTTTGTAAGCGACCTACTAATAACTACGGAGGCTCCTTTATCAGCAGGGGGCAAAACCCTGCCAAGATACTTATTAACCAGATCAGGATACTCTCGAACTGCCTCCGATATTGAACAAAAGATAACCCCAGCAGCCTATAGATTCTTCCTGTGTGTGGTAGCAATGGAAACACTGTCAAAAACAGCATCTACGACAACGTTGGCCAATCTCTTCTGCTCAGTCAGGGGTATGCCCAGCTTCTGAAAAGTCTCAAGCAGGTCAGGGTCCACCTCATCCAAGCTCTTCTTCTGTTCTTTCTATTTAGGCTCAGAATAATAGCAAAGGTCTTGTAAATTGATGGGTGGGTAAAGGTTATCAGACTACTTGGGTTCTTCCATTTTTAACCACCGCCTGTAAGCACTGAGTCTGAATTGCAAAAGCCATTCAGGTTCCTTCTTTTTAGCTGAAATTAACCTAATGGTTTCCTCAGAAAGCCCTTTGGGAATAGACTCGGATTCAATGTCTCATACAAAGCCATACTTGTAATCCCTTTTCAAGAACTGGTGAACTGGGTCATCGGTATCCTTACCTTTTGTTGGGACGCCGCTCCTTTCGACCATCGCTGCTTCGAGGGCTTCTGCGCAAACTCCAGCGAAGCGCTGGCGGAGTCTTGTGGGCGAGGCGCCTAGTGAAGGATAAAATGATATTCGGTCCCTGACGCCCAATGTTGGCGGAGATCGAAGGCCTAAATTGGTCGTCGCTGTCATCGTGGAGGTGATGGGAGTTACAATCTTTTAAACTGTAATTCCTACGTTTGCCTACGTCCCAAAAACACAGTGAAGCTCTTCATGCAATCTAAATTCTACCTTCAGCCTCCTGGTGATAGCCCTACTCGGAGATCCCTTTTCGATTCTCTTATAGCTGGGTGCATTCCTGTGTTGTTCAATCCCTTTACAGCATATTATAAGTATCTATGGCATCTTCCTGCTAATGAGAGCTCCTATTTGGTTTACATAGCAGAAGAGACAGCTGAAGAAAAGAATATAAATGTGATAGAGGCTCTTCAGAAAATCCCAGAGGAACAGAGGAAGGAAATGAGAAAGACCATATTCCAGAAAATTATGCCTGCTCTGGTCTATGGTGACACAGATTCAATATTTTTCCAGGATGCATTTATGATTTCTTTGAATAATATTCTCTGGAAAACAACTAATCCCTCTAAGGATGAAGCCATTTGAATCCATGATGAATTCCATTATGGAGGGGACAATGCATCTGAGTTGAGTACAAGTTTTGAACTTTACAGACAACTAAGCTCTTGTAAAAAATTGTTTTGAACTGAGGATACATGAACAATCAAAGGTCTTTGTTTTATTATTGTTTGTGTCGGTGGTTACAATTCATTCAAGGCATTGAAGAGACTGTGGGGTTTCCTTTGACATGGTTTATCCTCCATGAATGATGAACTGTTGGTCGGATTGAAAGCAAATCCTCCTTCTTTTCCTCTGCTTGTCTCTTTGTTTCATCCTTAGATGCTTTAGTTTGATCCATAGCCACAACTTCTTGTCCCTTCCTCCTCTCCATTTCACCTAATTCCTTTATAGTTCAGCCTGCTCTTAGGCCTTGTATTCTCGCTTGAGCCTCATATGTTCAACATACCAGTTCCTCCATTCATTAGCTATTATTTATTTCTTGGCTTCTTTGACATAACAAGATGAAATGGTTACAGATGCCAACGACAAGAGCACGACCTGACCTCTCCTGTACAAAAAGAAATCAGGGAAGGAAGCAAAGAACAATGCAACTAACAGATTCATCTTCAGGTTTAGTTTGTTCATTAACTGGCTTGTTTCCTTATGTTGAATGTTGCGTATATTTCTTCGGTCATTTAGGTATCCCAACATTTTTTTGATTGATCATTGTCCATGAATAACTGTGTCTCGTTAGTACTGGAATTCTGTCACGATAGAGGATATATGGCATAATATTATATCCATATTTTCATTGCATTTGTGGGTTTGCACACATTTGACTAGAAGCAGTTGAAAACTTGAAACAACCCTTGTACTGGCACCCATGGCAAGATGTTTTGTATACAAAGTAGTTTGTTCACATGAAAGTGTGCGCTCATTTGCCTACGTCCCAAAAACACAGTGAAGCTCTTCATGCAATCCGAATTCTGCCTTCAGCCTCCTGGTGATAGCCCTACTCGAAGATCCCTGTTCGATTCTCTTATAGCTGGGTGCATTCCTGTGTTGTTCAATCCCTTTACAGCATATTATAAGTATCTATGGCATCTTCCTGCTAATGAGAGCTCCTATTCAGTTTACATAGCAGAAGAGACAGTTGAAGAAAAGAATATAAATGTGATAGAGGCTCTTCAGAAAATCCCAGAGGAACAGAGGAAGGCAATAAGAAAGACCATATTCCAGAAAATTATCCCTGCTCTGGTCTATGGTGACACAGATTCAATATTTAAGGTTTTCTAGGATACATTTATGATTTCTTTGAATAATATTCTCTGGAAAACAACTAATCCCTCCAAGGATGAATCCATTTGAATCCATGATGCATTCCATTATGGAGGGGACAATTCATCTGAGTTGAGTACAAGTTTTGAACTTTACAGACAACTAAGCTCTTGTAAAAAATTGTTTTGAACTGAGGATACATGAACAATCAGACATTCATGGTGCTTGCAATGGCAAATAAAGGCATTGAAATGGGTCAGGAAATTGTTATAGGCACTATCTCCACGATTCATAGGGAAAAAACTGAAGTGGAGTTTGCACCCAACAACTTTCAGTTTGTTGGATGTTATTTAGTTATGTAGTCAAGAACATTGTTACTGGTTGTTATTTACTTATGTATTCATGAACATAATTATCGACATCTTCTTTGTTTTTAGTTTGGTGGCTAAAGGCTACCAAAACCATAGTTTTATACCGATAGGACCTCCAAATTACACAGATGCATATGTATGTGTTTTCCTTATCATGCATTAAGAAAATTCTTCAATGTCTAAAATTTAATTTCATGTATTTCTCTCTTTTAATATCATAAAATGTGCAAATGAAATCTATTCAATGTATCCATGACGTGTAGATTGTGGATTACTTTAATTGTGCATGTTTTAGTTCAGATTATTGTTTCATTATAGTTTCATGGAGCAGGAAGTATGGCATTGGATGAGGTGGAGTAATTTTGAAACCATCTCAACTCTGCCTTCAAGGTCTGACATAAGCCTAAACACAGTTGAAACGCTATTCAAAATTGATTCCATTATTTCCTTTGACATGGTTTATCCTCCATGAATGATGAACTGTCGGTCGGATTGAAACCAAATCCTCCTTCTTTTCCTCTGCTTGTCTCTTTGTTTCGTCCTTAGCTGCTTTATTTTGATCCATAGCCACAACTTCTTGTCCCTTCCTCCTCTCCATTTCACATAATTCCTTTATATATCAGCCTGCTCTTAGGCCTTGTATTCTCGCTTGAGCCTCATATGTTCAACATACCAGTTCCTCCATTCATTAGCTATTATTTATTTCTTGGCTTCTTTGACGTAACAAGATGAAATGGTTACAGATGCCGACGACAAGAGCACGACCTAACCTCTCCTGTACAAAAAGATATTAGGTAAGGCAGCAAAGAACAATGCAACTAACAGATTCATCTTCAGGTT
>APFE031000552.1:78667-98529 GCA_000404065.3 Pinus taeda | reverse complement strand
AGGCAAACAATCTCATAGGCACATACCTTGGGAGCCTGTAAGGACAAAGCTCACAACCATAGATCCTGATGACTGTGTGATTTTGGTATAAATACCAATCACCTATTTTGTAATTCCTGGACAACTGTAAGATTTTCTGCGTATCTTTTGACAATCTGGAAGGAGGAGTCCTTTTCAAGAGACATGTGACTGGATAGACAAATTGGTCAATGAATTCACAGTAGGAATAGGGAGAGTTCTGGACTTGATGGAAAACTGAAGACCAGAAGATGACAGACCTCTTCTCACCTTGTGAATCCAGCTTCTTGATGGGGCACTGGAAGCAATCTGTCTGATAGTACATGAACAGGTGATAGATGTATGATGAATATTTAAATATTGCTTCCCTGTTCAGCCTTAGCAGCTGGTCATGTATCTTGTTGGCAATAAACTTGGCATAATTGTATTTTATAGCAGGGGGCTTCCCAAGGCTATATGCAGATAGCATGACCAGCACAGTTTCATCAACATGTTCATTTGTGGAGAACCCCAGCACAGAGGATATCATGTCCACAAGCAGCTTTCCTACCTCATTGAAATTTTCATATGGGAAAGGAGGTGGCCCAGAAGGTTGGCAGTTTGCTCTCATGAAAGTTTTGGAAACTGCAGCAATCTCAATGCTAGAGAGCTTGGAGCCCTCATCCAGCAAATACTTTATGGAAAAAGGGTAGAGCAGCTGGGTTTGCTTGTAATTTAGCATCGGATTGATGGAATCAAGAGTAATGTAAAAGAGGATGCTCCCAGATGGAGACTTAACAGCTCTGAGTTTTTGGTCATAATTTTCTGCACAGAGGTGAATGAATTCAGGAAAGACATTTACAGAAGGCAAGAAATAGATAGGAAGATTTGACTCCCAGATGCCATACATGTCACTGCTGTCCAAGTGACCGTTCCTCAGCTGGAAGAAGGTCTGCAGGTGGTTCCTCTCTGCCACAAAATCTGCAATGAGGAAATCATTGTCCACAAGAGGCATAGCTTCAAGCTCTTTACTGGGTGGATTAACAGGAGCAACATCTAGAGCAGATGGAGTGCCCATGTTTGAAATTTACTGGATGTTTACTTGAGCTTAGGATTAGTGCAAAGGCTGAGGAATGCCCACTGGATTGTATTTGAAAGTGAGTAGCTCTGAGAGTATTAGGAGACTTTTTATAGGGTTGATGAACTGTGGGGCACTCTGTTGGAAGAAACCAGAGTGTTTTGAGCTAAGTAGCTGGCTTTTGGAAAGGAAATTCTGATAAAAGGGATCAGTGTGCAGTTATATGAGTTTTAGCCGGTAGCTCGGCTTTTAAAATTACTTTTTCATGGTGAATTTCACAGAAGGGCATGGGTTTGCAGAGCTTCGTGGTGTAGGGACCTTTTTTGGGTAGTTTAGCGGATAATTCGACTGTGAGGAGCTTTGCAGAGAGTTTTCATAGGAAATTTAGGAGAAAAATGGCACAAACATGGGTGAAATAGGTCGACTGTGGCAAATACCTAGATTTTTCAGTGCCGACAGTGTCAAGCTGGAACAATGGCAAGCAATTTGAGTCTACTTTGAGGGCGAAAACAACTTGGGTGAGCAAATTCTCGATTTTGGCCGCAAAATACGTCTTCCGCATGCACATCGCTCTGAAAACGACAAGTGAAAATGACACAAAACGGTCATTTCCCGACTTTTTATGCACATTTGGCCTTTTGGTTCTTTTTTGGCGATGACATCAGCATGATGTCATCGGCGGGTCTGGGTACGACAGGGTGACGTGGCGGCTGATGTGGGTGGCCACGTGGCGGTGACACGGTGGTAGGGCATGTGGGCGGACGGACGACGTGGAGGTGACGTGGAGCAGCGGTGGCAGACGAGGGTGCTGACGTCATGCTGACGTGGGTATGACGTCACTGGGAGGGGACAGGCGGTAAGAGGTTTCCCCGGAGCACCCTTGGGTGGTAAGTGGTAAGAGGGGGGGGGGGGGCTCCGAACAACCCGGGCGGTTGACGCGCGGCGGGGGTATAACGGTGAAACCACCAATCCCCTGGACGCTAAACCTCCGTCTGTTCGCAGGTGAGATCGACCGCCCACCGTTAGATCTGTGGGGCCGATGATTGAACGACTGGCGGCGCATATGATGTGACAATAGCTTATGGCTACGGGGACCCGCCCATTAAAATAATAAATTAAATAACTCGCACGCGGGGTGGGTTTTAACTTAGGGTAGCGTGTATAACGTATTCGCGCCGTTTATAAATGTTTTATTTAAAAAACATTATAACCAATGTGTCACGCGGAATGAGTCAATCTTGCGGACAAGATAGACCTTCCTAGAATCTAATGAAGACCTAATGACAAACAAACCTACCAGACACTATCTTTCTCTAAATGTGCTTTATAAATAATGGTAAACAAATGTGTTTAAGGCCTACCTCATGTCCAACGCAAGTTTGGAGATGCCTTCGCTCCTTTGATCCAAGTAAGTTCCTTTATCACAAACCTACAAACACAAACGAGGCAAACGATTAAATAGCACCTGAATAACCAGTATTATAAAACATATTTAACATGAAAGTCAAGGACTCCATGAAAAAAATAACATGAGATACTTGTTGAGAAAAATGAGCTTGATTGTATTAATTCAAAAGGAGAAGAACCTTACAACCTTTGCCTTGACGCTGTACAAGCTCCTCCCAGGGTCCAACGAGAAGTCTCCTCTACTTTGACAAGCTTCACTCACTCCCCAATGAAGCCAAAAAGGTATGTGATCTCTCCTCTTAAGCTCAAATAGGGAGTCTTGATTTCACTAGCATTTACCCTCAAAAGTTCAGCTTCTAACCTCTCTGGCCACTGACCCAATGCCTCAATTTATAGTGCAATGGAGATCAGTTACCAGCTCCTCCTTCAAAGGGATAGAATCCTCCTTCAAAGGGATAACTCCTCCCAACAAGGGATTAGTTCCTCCTATGATGGGATGCATGAACCACTTGGAGCGAACAATCCACGTAACAAATGCTTCTAGAAAACTCTAGAATTAACCCAAGATGAGTTTTTTAAGATAAAAATTGTGCCTTTTGACTTTCACAGGGGTATGCACCCTCCCCTTTACATACAGAGCGTATAAGTACGCAGATATCCTGAACAAAAGGTGCGGGCTCGCAGGCAAAAGTGAGAGAGAGTGCGGAACCAGAGTTACATTGCTTTTTTGATGTCTTTCTCTCATTTCTAAAGCTTGTTTTGAAGAGCTGAGGTTTGAGACTTGCTTAGGAAGCTGGTATAGGTGGTGATATACCCATACCGACTGCAAATAATCAAGGTGACGATATTTTTGTGTAACAGCTTTGCAAGGAATTGATCAATGCATTCCCCCTTCTGCATCTGCGTGGATCTCATCTTCGACTCCAAGTACATCTTCCGCTGCTCAAGAAGATCCTTGATATAGCATTGACAAAGCATCCCACATCTCCTTGGGAGTCCCTTTGCTAGCAATGTGATGGACTACATGAGCCTTCACTCCATCGAGTATCATTCTCTTTGTCTTTGTCATCTCGGCTTTGTACTTCTTGAGCGGATCTGGATCCGTGGGTACAACTACTGTACTATCAACGTAGGTCTTGAGATCGTGCTCATCCAGAAGGCATATCATCCTAGCCTTCCAGATCACATAGTTGGATGCACCATCCAACTGATCCTGATCTCTCAGCCCACTGGCTGCCATCTCTTCCAATTGAAAAAGTCGAATGACCTCCTCTCTCCTTTGCGCTGTTGTTGGGATAGCCTATGCAATCCCGGCTTGAGTCAGTAGATCTGTTGCTCCCTGCTGCTGCTCAGGAAATGAGAATTTGAATTCCCTGGCTAGGAATTCTCTGAGGAAGAAATTCCCTTAGTGTGTCTCCTTCTTTCCTACTGTCGCTATTCTGCCAACAATTGCTGCAAAATATCTGCATCCTAGCTGAAGATCTGCTCTGCAAGAAAAATACGTTGCTCCCTTTTGCCTCTGGAAAGCTTCGATCTGGAGATCGAATTTCTCTATCGACTCACTTAGAGAAATCGAGTTCTCCTCAAAACTTTTCCCTTCAGGCCTTCAAACTGCGCTGCCTCTAGGGTTTTGAATTGCTGCCTCTGCAGTAATTTCGAAATCCTCTTCCTTTCTGTTTCTAAGCTCTTTTTCTCACGATCTGTGCTTCAATACCATGTGAAGCATCGGTTATCTGATTCCTACTACAGCAAACTGATAATATTTCTCCTACTTATTAAATTACTTGAACAAGTTATTTGCAATTTTCTACTACAAATACTGAAATACATAAACTGTAGCCTACACAAATAAAAATGTAGAAACTAAATACTAAATACAACACAGGAGTGAAATAATAATTACATACATCTACACAGTTATTTTTGGACAAATGTCCCCAGAAAAACGCAGTGTGGGAAAATCAGTGCAGTAGCTAAGGGTTTTATTATTATGCATTAGTAATTTTGAGTATAATTCGTTGGATGCCCAACTGGCTATTCGATACAGAGAGAAACCAAAAAAAACGAATAGTGATATGATCTCACCCTGTCATTGGAAGAACTGACACTGATCTCACTAGAAATGAGCCTCTCTGTCTCTTCTATGTCAGCCTCTGTGCAGAACTATGTCAACCCTACACAGTCTCTGCATCACCTCTGCTAGGGACTACTCTGTTCCTCCTGCTGACCCCCTGTTGGCTGGAAACTTCACCTCTCTGCCTCCTAGTCTCACACCCTGACTCCCAACTTGTGAAACTTGATTTCCTCAACAAGAACTCGATCTCCCTTCAGGCTCTACGCCGCCATTGCATCAGCTCTGCATGGCCCAGCGCCAGCCTCTCTAGACGTCGTTCTGCCATCTCTGCCTTTTAGTCTCTGGTGCAGGAAAACTCTCCACTGAATACTATCCCTTCCCCTCACTGCAAAAGATCACTTTGAATTTCTCTCATAGAAACTGATGTGCTTCAGAAATTCAATCTTTTGATCTCCACTCGATGTGTTCTCCAAGTGCCCATCAAGCCTCTTCCTATAATCCTTTTGTTGATCAATCAACAACCAAGATTATATTCTAATTAATGGCTATGATCATATTGACTTGATCTCTGTCTTCTTCTAGAAGTTTCACCCATAGTTTAGATTAATACCCATTAATTATTTTAATTTCCTAAGTTTAGACTTAGGGACCCATTAAAAATAATTAATTATTTTAATAAAATTGTCTCCTGGTGGATTTTCCCAAAACAATTTCTGGGTATTGGCGAATGTATTTGTATAAGCCTCCTTGAAATTTTGAGACTTAGAGCACATCTGATGCCACAAAAACTAACACTCCCTCTTAGCGAGGAATGTGTTCTAGCGCTGCAACCCACTGAAGAAACACCCTGTCTTTGCCCCACCTCTTATTACACTGCTGATGTTTGGTTGCTTTGCCCATCACTATTGTGAAACTCTGATATGAGTTGCATCTGTGTTGCTGCTGACCTTGTTGAACTGTTGTCAACTACTACAACTCCCTCTCATCTGTTGTTGCTGCAACTGCAACATCTGCTTCTGCTACTAAAACGGGTTCTCCACCATACTTATCTATTCCCTGAACTAGATGAACTTAGCTCTCCCTAGAGCTTCTGTTAATATGTCTGCTACGTGATCTCCTGTGGGAACATATTATAGCTAGACTGCCCCACGCTGAACACACTCTCTGATGAAATGCCATATGATATCAATGTACTTCGACCTATCATGAAATACTGGATTCTCAGAGAGTTTTATGCAACTCTGATTAGCACAGTGAACAATGGTCGCTCCCATCTTCTTTTTGAACAAACTCACGAGCATCTTGTTAAGCCATATAGCTTCACACGTAGTTGAACTGACTACCATATATTCAAATTTTGTTGAGCTTAGTGCTACTAACTTCTGCTTTCATTGCACCAAGAGACCATCCTTGATCCAAAACTGAAGCAGTACCCTGAGTTACTTTTCCTGTCCGTTGAACTACCTGCCCAATCTACATTTGTGAATCCACATAATCCGACGTCATCTCCTCAAGTATATTTGAACCCATATCCGACTGTTCCAAGCACATATCTAAGAATGTGCCTAAGTACTGCCTAATGTACCCTTTTTGGTTCTACCATAAAATAACTAAGGGTATTGATAGCGAAACAAATGTCTGGCCTAATGTTAACTAGATACCTGAGCAACCCAATGAGCTATTTGTACAACGTGGGGTCGACTTCCTTGTCCCCTGATGCATCTATCTTCTTCCAATTGGTGATCATGGGTGTTGTAATGGGTCGACAATCCTACATTTTGAATCTTTTTAGAATATTGGTAGCATATCTCCCTTTCCCAAGGAAGATCTCCCCATTCTTCTGCCATACTTTCAATCCTATAAAATAGTGCATCAACCCCATATCCTTCATGTCGAATTTTGCTTCAAGGTTCCTTTTGTAGTCATTTATGAGCCTTGATGATCCTATCAAAAACATGTCATCTACATACAAAACCAAAATTAGAGTCTCATTCTCCACCATTAAATAATAGAGATTGGGATCTGCATCACTCTTGATGAATCCCAACTGCTGCAAATAACTGTCAATCCGACCATACCACACCTTGGGTGCCTGTGTGAGCCCATATATGGCTTTCTTCAACCTGTATACATGAGTGTGCTTCTCATGAGTTTCGAAGCCTTCAAGTTGCTCTATATACACCTCTTCTTCTATCACCCTATTCAAGAATGTTGTCTTGACTTCCATCTGGTGACTTTTCCATCCTAGTTGCACTGCTAGGGATATAACATATATGATAGAAGTATATCTAGCCACTGGGGAGAAGGTCTCCTCATAGTCTATCCCTGCCTTCTGTGCATACCCATTTGCCACGAATCTAGCCTTGTACTTCTCTACACTACCATCTACATCGTACTCGATATTTTAGATCCATCTGGAACCTACTATTGATTTGTCTTCTAGTCTAGGAACTACCTCCCAAAAATCATGTGTCATGATAGAATTGTATTCTTCTACCATGGCATCCACCCACACTTATTGTTGTGCAGCTTCCTGAACGCTGGAGGCTTCTGTAACTTGAGCTACCAAAGCTTGATATCTGCCAAGCTGCCTGCACTATCTCTTGGCTGTCCTAGGAGCTACGACAAACTCCTCTGCATCCCTCAAGGTCTAATGCACTTCCCTACTAACTCTGACACTGGTGGTGGGAGGTTCAATCAGTTCTTCCTTCTGTTCCTATTGCTCCATTTGCTGAGAAATCTCTGGGTCTCCTACCCCTGAGGAGATACTAGTACTGGTGATCGTACTCGACCCTTGTGATTGTCCTCTTGATTGTCCCACTTGCTGTAGCTTGTCCCTACTGTTGGACTAACAAAACTTTTGTTGTATGATCACCTGTAGGCATTTCTTGAGATCTTCTGAAAGCTCTTTCTTCCATGAAATTTACATCTCATCTTACTATAATCTTCCTACCTGCTAGGAATGTAGATCATGTATGCCTTTGAGGTCTCGCTATACCCTACGAGAAACCCCTTCTTAGTCTGATCCAATTTACTGTGCTTTTCATCTGGTATGTGGCAATAAGCCACACTCTTGAATATCATCGAATGACTTATTTTAGGCTTCTTTCTTGTGAAGACTCCAGTGCTCTATGAGGTGTTCGGTTTTGAATGTACATCGTTGTGTTGCATGCCTCTGCCCATAAAAATCTAGGCAAATCCTGGTCATACATCATAGACTTTGCAACCCCAACTATTTATCTGTTCTTTTGCTCTACTACTCCATGCTGTTGAGGATTATATGGAGTTGTCCATTCTCTTTTGATGTCTTCCTTTGCATAGAAGTCTGTGAAGTCGTTATCTCTGTATTCTCCACTATTATCTGATCGTAGCACCTTGATCTTTTTCGCTGTCGTGTTTTATACGAGAGCCTTAAACTCTCTAAATCGATCAAAGAGCTTATCTTTGGTCTTTAAGAAATAGATTCAGGTCTTCCTAGAATGATTATCAATAAAGGTGATGAAATATTTCCCACCACTAAGAGCTCTTGTGGACATAGGACCGCAAATATTTGAGTGTATCAATCCCGACATGCCATTTGCTCTGTTGTCACTTCTAGGATATGTTTTCTTTGCATACTTCCCAAGTATGCATCCTCTACACACATCATCGTGCTCTATGCTGAGAACTGGAACTCTTGTTACAGTGTCTATAAGCATCCTAAGTGCTCCATGATGTAAATGTCCCATCCTCCTGTGCCATAGTTCATTCAGCTTCTTCCCACTACTATTATGACTGCCTATCAGTGCCATTGGAGAATCGCGCTACAACCTGTATAGCTTGTTGCTCCAAGCTCCAATTTGTCTCATCTTCTTCTAGCTAGAGTGTTTGACATACACTTCTTCCCCACTAAGAGTACATCGTACCCCTTGTCTTGTAATTGGGACAATGAAATTAGATTCATACCCAATCCTGGCACATGTAGAACATTAGTAGCGTTGGTGTTAGTTCTTGTTTCTTCCTGAAACTCTATGGTGCCTCTCCCTACCAGAGTACATCTAATTCTGTTGTCCATAGTGATCTAAAAGTCCATCTGCTTCTCCTGAGAGAACATAATTGATGGCTAAGATTAACTAGAACTTGATCCATGTCTTTTTCTAGAATATTCTCACCATGACTTAATTAATACCCTTTAACCTAAGTTTAGACTTAGGAACCATTAAAAAAAGATTAATTATTTTAATTAAGTCATCTCTAGGTGGAATTTCTAGAAATAATTTCTGGGTTTTGGAGAATACATTATTCTAGCCTCTCCACCAAATTTCATGGCTAGAACACATTCGATGCTACAAAAACTAACAATATATAGCAATTACCTTGGATTTGATCTAGCAAATCAAGCCCTAGATTTGTCCTCGATCTGGTTGATTTGGATCTCCTTTGTTGCTTCGTGCTCTTTTTTTGAACCGTAGTCATATGGTTTAATGGGGTTCAGTGGCCAAGGGCTTAACAAAAAGGCGCTAAGGCCTAGAAGAATAATGTTAAGCTCTTGGGGTACCAAGCCATTGAGTGTTGGTTTCAACCACCAAATGCAACCCCCCAATACTTACAAATCTTGAGGCATCCATTGTTTAGCAAAGACTTATTCCATTGGTTGATGTCTATCAGTTAGATTGGGCAGGTGTCATGATTGGAGTGTTTGCTTTTGTATGTTGAGCTAGTGATCTAGTGACCCAACAAACAGAATGTCAATTAATGGAAAAAAGTGGAGAATGTGGTAGTTGACGGTTCATTTTTTGATCGAGTGAGAGTCGTATCAGTCCATTTTTGTTTGCCCCCAGTGGCTCAATGGCTCGACTTTCAAAATATTGTTTTTTGGGTATCAGGATATCGACTATCATAGTATCAAGATATCGGCTATCGAAGTATCCAGAGATCAAGTGTCAGATTATTAGGTGATCGAGTATTGGGAGAGCAGGACATTGACTATCAAGTTTTCCTCTCAATATTATTAGAACTTGATAAGATGTGGCTTGCAAGCATGGCACGTCGACATGGCATGTTAGGTGGAAAGTTAACATTGCATGTTGTTGTACAATTGTGACATGTGGGAAAAAGATTGCCATGTGTTTGCCACATTGAAATGGTATGGATGCCAATGTGGCATAAAAGGAAAATCTTGTAATGGGCATAACCTTGGATCCATAGCTCGGATTTGGATGAAATTTATATCATTGGAAAGGTTTTGATGAGAAGAATGGTGGCGGTCTCATAAATGAGTTTTTAGATGGTTGAAAAAATATAAATTTGACAACCCCATCTTTATAAATTAACCTTAGAGTTCAGGTCTTGATACCTTGTATCCTTAATCAAGGATTAAGGAACTGGGTAGGTGACAATTTCTATCCATAAAAATTTTCTTTATCCATGTTGCCACAAACTATAGCAAGTCCATTGAATGGACTCAATGGGAAAGGGCCAAATCCTATCGCAACAATGAGGAAGGGTTGCCACTATCACCCCAACTAACTTCCTCGTGTTATTCAATGGGATTTCAACCACAAGGGAGCTTCCCTATGCCACCTACAAGGTAATCTAATACTAGGGCTCAAGGTGACTTATTTTGAAGGTCTAAGCATAAGAGGGCTTGGCAGGGAAAGCTAGGATTCAATCTATCTAAGTTTAGACTAATGACAAGGCTATTATAAGTTGTTGAAAAGTGTAACTAGGTTTGGTCTTCATAATGACATGCAATTATGATTTTATGTAATGAGATGTAAAGAAGAAAAATAAAACTATTATTGACTTGCTTCATGGGTTTCATGAGCAAGAGATTTTTATTTTGAGTCAAGAGTCCCATTGAGAGTCTTTAGGAATTATTTGCCATCTAGTCATAAAATGATAGAATCATTCATTAGGGGATTTTTGAGGTCTAAAATGGGCCTCCTAAGGAAATTATAAAATACTAGTGGAAATAATAAAATAAGATTAGATTGCATCATCAAATTTTAGAGGGAAAAAAGACAAAACTATTTTTTGAATTCGTATTTTCAACTTATCTCTGTATGGGTTTACTCAAATTTCGAGCAGAAACACTGGTTGGATGCAGAATTTGATTCCTCATCTAAGGAGTACCCATGTTGCATACTCTCGATGGACCCTACTACATGAAAAATGAGAAATACATGAAAAACATGATTGCAATCACGTTTTTTCATGTATTTCTCTTTTTTGTGTAGTAGGTTCCGTTGAAAGTATGCAACATGGGTACTCCTTGGATGCAGAATTAAATTTTGTATCCAATGATCATGTAATGAAGTCATGTTACACTTTGTAAGAAGGTCAATCTTGTCTATGTAAAGTATCCTCCAAGACCTTGTAACCTATCCTCATAAGTCGGCCTTCATCGATGGAAGAACTCACTAGAAGAAGTCAGCCTAACTCTTGAGATCATGTCGGCCTTGTTACCCACTATTTTGTGGGTAATATCCCATGGGGAAAATTTTTCTCCAAGATGGTCCTTAGTCGACAGCGAACAACCCCTTGCAACCATCAACGAGCTCATTGTGCCTTTTCTCTACCACCTGAGCTAGCCATGTGGTCCCCCACCCATCTTCCATGATCGTATGTTTGAAGTTGAGCCTCCCGAATCTAAAGGTATGCTTTGAAATTGAGTTTTGTAGTTTTCTTATCATGGACACTTCTGGGCATGGATTAATGGGGGGATTCGGCGGAAAGAATCAGCTAGGTTTGTGCTTTTGTCCCTAGATCCCTTTTAAGACTTAACCTTGGATTCTAGTCCCGCAGCATCTCTTTTATTGACCATTAGGTTTCAAGGATGGTATTTCATGGGAAACCCCAATTTTGGTTACATGGTCCTGCTCCCTTATCTATTTATATAACCCTCTTTCCACTCATTATTACCCCATCCATCATTTCTCCCACCAAGGTCCACATAGGGTTAGCTCGCCCCTTCCACTTTGCCCACACCTTGGGTCATGGCTTGGAATGAAGCCCGAAGGTTGATGCAGCTAAAAAGAAAGTCAAAAGCATATATGGCCACATTCAACAGGAGAAGTACCACACGATGAAAAATATGGCCGGGACAAAAACATTTAACACATGGGAAAAATCCATTACATGAATATCTACCCCATCATCATGGATATCACCCTGGTTCCAACAGGTTCTTTGAACCTCCCTCATCATATAGGAACCCATGATTGTACCAACCCCTGGTGGGTGATGAACTGCCCCACCTTAAAGGGGGGAATTCACTGTTATATCTTATACATCATGCCCTCGCCCCTGAGCCCCAAGCAGTGAATCAAAGAAAATCATAAAAATGCATATAAAGGAGGGTGGAAAAACCAAGGTCGGGGCACCTCATATACCACGATTTCTCCCTTCTACATGTTATAAACCCTAGTGTGGGCTTCCCTCTTATTACCTACCCTTGTGCTCCAGTATGTGACCCAAGGTTGCCCCCTCACATTCCCTACCTCATTCACCTATCTGCCATATGCCACCACCTTTTGATGGATATACCTTGACTATATTATCCCCTTTAGAAGCAGAAACCACCTAATAGGGTACTTGGTTAAACTTGTTGGGAGTTTAGGAGACATTGGGACATCTCGAAGTCCATTATGGAAGGGCAGGCCATTATGAAGTTCCCACTTGTGGTCCATGATTAGGTAAGCTCATTTACTCTATTTCTCTAATGACTTGTTGTGTTGGAAGCCTAGGGTACGCATTGACATTTATGCAGGATTGCAAATGGTTTCCATTTGGGGTTTGGTCTCCCTATACGGGGTCCTAATCCTCCAGAGGGATACATTGACACATATAGGGTGAGCGTTGAGAGCCTTGGGCCTCCATAGTAGCAAATTATACTCCATGGATCATAGCCATTCAGAGATTGCTCGTGGTTCACTTATTGGACGAGGAGGATGCGCTTGATCCATCATGCCTAGCTGGCCCCAAATCTACACCATACACATGGCAGAAGATCAAGGACTTCTGCGATGATGTAATATCCCTTTTCAAGGATATCCCTCAAACACAAGCAAATCTCCGACCAGAGATGGACTATCGAGAGATAAAATTAATAGGAGTGCAACATACAATAATGTATATATGGAATATAAGTAGATACTCAAGAAATGTAGAGAGAAATGCTAAGCCATTTTCTTATATTGAGTAATGGCAAGAGTACAGGAGGTGATAAAAAAGATAGCACCTCGACTTGCACAAGGCAAGTGAAAAAATATACTCAGAATGGTAAGGAAATGGCCTCTCTTTGAGCTGCGTCCAAGCTGTTGGACAACTGTTGTGCTGCTGCTACTGCTGGAATCAAGTGAGTATTTGGCGCTGTTTCCCTCCTCAGAAAATGCTGAAACACTGGAATCAGCCTTTGCTCAATAAACCCAGAAAAGCCCAGACAACTTTTCTAAAATAGCTTACCCCCGAAAATCACCCCCTTGAGAATCTACGCAATCCCTCAAGGCTCTGTGCTGCCACTAAATAGAACCCTCCAAAACTCTGCCCAAAACATTGCGTCCCCCTCTCTCAAGACTGTGCAGTCATCAGAATGCTCGGTTCCTCCTCAACTCCAAAGATCGATCCTCCTGCAAAAGACTGATGAAACTACCTTGCCCCAACAGGCACTCGAAGTCCCCTGGGGCTAAGGGTGAGATCTCCGAACAGAGACACTCGATGCACTAAACAGTGTTGCAAATAGGTTAAACAACCAGCGTGCTTTAAGTCAAAGTGACTAGCTCAATGCAACAAAATCGAATGCCAAAATGAGGAGGCTCCTCTCTCCTTTATAGCATTGGCCTCTCTCAAAACCCTAAGGCCCACCTCCTCCAACGTAGCCTCTCTCTTGCCACGTGCTCCTCTCCATTTGCGCAGTCCCTCCAAGTGTTTGCATGGGCCCCTTCTCTACGTGGTCCTTTGGCCCCCTTTCGCTCCCCTTTTAAGTCACAACGTTGTGCTACTAGGGAGTGACTTTATTCAAAAAGTGAGTTATGTCCCCCTCTCCTCACCTTTTTTATTTATAACTAGCTATAGAAGGAAAAATTGAGTAAAATCGAATATTCCAATTAGCCATGGCTAATTAGGAATATTACAGTCTCCCCCGGTAAAATGTTGCTTGTCTTCAAGCAACTGAAGTGATGGATGCTGCAAAATTTCCTCACTCTCCCAAGTGGCATCCTCATCTGGTAAATTTTTCCACCTCACCAAGAATTCCCGGACCGTCTTGCTCCGTAGCTGCCTCTCCCTGGTACCAATAATAGCCTCTGGCTGCAACACCAAATGCCCCTCATCATCCATGGGTGGTAGCTCATCTATCACTGTCACTTACTGCCCCAATGGCTTCTTCAAGCATGATACATCAAATACGTTATAAATCTTACTGCCTTGGGGCAGCTCCAACTCATATGCAACCTGTCCAACCCTGTGTATCACCCTGTATGGCCCATAAAAGTGGGGCTTGAGCTTCTCAGCCCCCTTCTGCTTCAGTGACAACTGTCGATATGGTTGCAATCGTAGTTAGACCAAGTCCCCTACCTCAAACTGTCTCTCCACCCAACCCCTATCAGCATACAACTTCTGCTGGTTCTGCACTGTAGCCATATTATCCTTGAGAGCTTGGAGAATATCCTGACTCTCTTGGATCCAAATCTTGGCTCTCGGAGCCTTGCTAGCACCAAACATCACGTCAGCAAAAGATAAAGGATGATATCCATATAAAGCATAGAATGGTGACATACCAATGGACATGTGATGTGTAGTTTTGTAGCAGTACTCCCCCAGATGCAGCCACTTCAGCCATGCTCGCTGCTGCCCACTGACATAGTTACCCAAGTAGCCCTCTAGCCACTTGTTAATTATCTCTATTTGCCGTCCGTTTGTGGGTGATAACTGGTACTCGGTGTTAACTCTGTCCCCACCAACCGGAAAAGCTCCTGCCAAAACCCGCCCATGAAACAGTTGTCCTTATCACTGGTGATGGTCTTAGGAAGACCATGTAGCCCGAAGACCTCTCTAAAGAACAGCTCGGCCACCTGCGCTGCTGTGTGGTGTGTAGATATGGCGAAAAAATGTGTGTACTTTGTCAATCGATCAACGACGACAAAGATACAATCCTTGCCCTGTACCATGGGCAACCCTGTGATGAAGTTCATCGAAATACACTCCCATTTCCCCTTCGGAATGGGAAGAGGCTGCAACAATCCTACGGGATGGCTTATCTCCCCCTTGTTCCTCTGGCAAATATCACACTCTTGGATATGCTGGAGTACGTCCTCCTTGAGGCTCTTCCATCAGAACCTCTCTCTAATGGCCCTGTAGGTTTTGGTGAACCCCTGATGGCCAGCCAATGGTGAATCATGTGATGCATGAAGTATCTTCTTCTTGAGCTGAGATCCTTCAGTAAAGAAGATCCGGTCCCTGTAATAGATGATCTCATCGACCACCTTGTACCTGTCATCTGCCACCTGCCCATCCAGAACCTCACATGCAAATCTGTCCTTGGAGTACTCTACTAAGAGTCGAGCCCTCCAGTCAGTGTCCAAGCTCATAAGAGACAATGTGGCTGGTCTACGTGAAAGGGCATCTGCTACCACGTTGTTCTTACCATTGACATACTCAATGTCAAAGTCATACGCTTGGATCTTACTAATCCACTTCTGCTGCCTCTCCTATAGCTGTTTCTGCTCTAAAAATAACCTAAGGCTGTTGTGATCAGTCCTCACCCTGAATCTGTTACCCACTAAATACTGTTGGAAATTGGCCAATGCATGCATAATGGCCAACATCTCCTTGTCGTATATAGAATACAACCTCTCGTGTGGAAGGAGCTTCCGGCTCTCAAAGGCTATAGGGTGACCTCCCTGCATCAACACTGCACTGATCCCCTCTCCTGATGCATCACACTCCAAACAAATGGCTGCGTAAAATATGGTAATGCAAGCATTGGGCAGCTACTCATAACCTCCTTGAGCCTATCAAAGGCTCACTGCACTCTATCTAACCAACTGAATGCTCCCTTCCTCATCATATCTATCAGGGGTGCAACAAGTTGTGAGAAAGTCTTGACGAACTTCCGGTAGTAAGTACAAATTCCAATGAATCCCGAAGTTCTATCACGTTTCTCGGCTCCAGTCAATCTCTGATGGCCCCGATCTTCTCCTTGTAGAATCTCACTCCGTCCACCCCTATGATATGTCCCAAGTACATTTCCGTCAACCCAAACTCACACTTGGAGAGCTTGGCATAGAACGGTTTCTCCTCCAAGATGTGCAACACTATCTCAATGTGCTGGAGATGCTCCTCCCAAGTCCTACTGTAAATGAGGATATCATCAAAGAACACCAACACAAAATTCCTTAAGTGACTGCGGAAGATGTGATTCATGCAGGACTGGAATGTAGCTAGGGCATTAGTTTAGCCCGAAGGGCATCACCAAAAACTCAAAGTGCCCATAGTGACACCTGAAGGTGGTCTTGGGAATGTCCTTCTCCCTCACGCGAATCTGATGGTATCCAGATCTCAAATCAATATTTGAGAAGGACCGTGCTCCTCTCAACTCATCAATCCTGGGTATGGGGTACCTATTCTTCAGGGTCTTCTTGTTCAAGGCCCTGTAGTCAATGCACATCCTCAATGTGTCGTCCTTCTTCTTCACCAACACCACGGAAGAAGCAAAAGGACTCGTGCTCCGCCAAATGTGCCCAAGAGCTAGCAACTCCTGAATGGCCCGCTCAATCTCATCCCGATAGGCCTTGGGAAGCCTATAGGGGGTAGTAATCACTGCCTGTATGCCCTGCTCAAGCTCACTAGTGTGCTCAAACTCCCAGTCCAGTGGCTGTCCCGGCGAAATCTCCCCAAACACTGTGGCATACTGGTCAGGAATGGACTGTATCTTTGAGTGCACCGTCTACCCTGTAGTCCCTGCCTCTGATGCACGCAGCTCCACTACCCACTCTACGTCTCCCTTCCGGAAGACTGCCTCCATCCGATGAGCTGAAATAGTCTGATGCAGATATTTGTGATGTCCCCGTATCTTCTCATGCCTCCTTGTTTTCTCATCATCCCACTTCATCTCTAGGGCCATCCAATCTGTCGTGACCTTCCCCAGAGTGATAAGCCACTGAACACCTAGTATCATGTTGGTGTCCGGAATATTGACCACAAAAAAGTGGTCAGTCAGTGTGTAGGTGCCCATAGTCACTGATAACTCTGGGACATAACAAGCACACACCATGGTCTGATCTCCTCGAACCAAAACTGAAAATCCATCGAAGCTCTCTGTCTGTATACCTCCTATTCGCTCAACCATCTGTGCATCGATGAAGTTTTGGGTTGCCCCACTGTAAACCAAAACTGATACTTGTTGGCCACGTACTGTCCCCCGTACGCGCAGCGTCAAATACTTGGGAACTCCTCGCAATGCTGCAAGGGCCCCTCTGGTAGGTGCAAAAGTTGCACCACCTGCTACTGGTGGTGGAGGTGGCAAAGGATCTTGCACGGTATGACTATCTCTTACCTCCACATCATCCTCCTCATCCTCTTCCCCACTGCTCTCAGAGAAGACCTCAATAAAATGTGCTTTTCCAACAACACATCTATGTCCCTGTGCCCACAACTCCTGACAGGTAAAGCACAACCGCTTCTTCTTCAACTCCCTCTTGGCATCATCATCAATCTGTGCTCATCATGGATTCCCCTTTGGAGGCAAGATCCTCACATCCTTCCCCTTGGGATGGAAAGCCTATCTCTGGGGGTAAGGTGTCTGGGTCCTGGGTAAGGCATCCTGTAAGTCCCGGGTCTTGCTAATAGCATCCTGAAGTGTGGCTGGTCTAGTGGATCTAACTAGACCTCGAAGTGGCTATGCTAACCCCTCAAAAAACATGTAGATCCTCCGTGTCACGGATAGATCTGGTACCATCACTGAAACCCTCAAGAAGTCTGCAATATAGGTCTCTGGGCTCCTGGTTTGTTTGAGCCTCGTCAACTCAACAAAGTGTTGTTCCGGATCCCTCCAGTCAAACCTCTCCATCAATATCATGGTGAACTTGGCATATGTCATCACTGAGGAGTGTCTGAGTGTAACCAACCCATGGAACCACCAGTCCTGGGCCTCACCATCCAAATGTAATGTCGCCACCTTGATGGCCTCTGTCTCCGGCATCTGTTAAGCTGGAAATAGATGTCCAGCTTCTCCACCCAAGACTTTGCTGAACTGTTTGATGAACCATCAAACGTAGGCAAGTGGAATCTACTAGCTGTGCGGTGGGTGTCTCCATCATGATAATGCCGGTAACCTCTGTGATGGTCATGGGGTCTACTATCCTGCTGGAGCTTAACAAAGTCTCTGAATGAGAGAGCATCCCTGAACTCCTTCCCATAGGCCTGGTACTCTGCAAAATAATCACCCATATGACCAGGTTCTGCCTCCTGCTGGGCTCCGACCCCTGTGTCTGCTCCTAGGAAAGTGGGCATGGTAGAGCGTGTGGGGGCACGTGAGGCCATCTGCTGAGTAGTATCACCCTGAGTGGCACCCTGCTCTGGCAAATGGTGGGATGTACCCGATCCCTCACCAACCTGGAAAACTCATGGGTCCTCACACTGTCTAGCCTCCACCGCCGTGAATCTCTGCCCCATCACCTCGATCTGCCTCGATAAGTCTTGCACTGATTTGAGGAGCATATCCACAAATCTCTTCCCGTCCTCATCTGCCATCTGATCCTCCTATTCTGCGTCCACCACAGGCTCCTCCTGTTCTGTGTTCACCACTCGAACATAGTCTCCCTCTCCAACCTACGCTCAATATCTCTACGTTTCCTACCTCTGTAACAGATGTAGGGCTTCTCCCTCGGTGTCATAGACTGCTAGCTCCATAGGCTGAGCCAGATATATGCTCTGATACCACTGTAATATCCCTTTTCATGGATATTCCTCAAACAAAAGCAAATCTCCAACCAGAGATGGACTCTCAAGAGATAAAAATTACAGGAGTGCAACATACAATAATGTATATATGGAATATAAGAAGATACTCAAGAAATGCAGAGAGAAATGCTAAGCCATTTTATTATACTAAGTAATGGAAAGAGTACAAGAGGTGATCAGAAAGATAGCACCTCGACTTGCACAAGGCAAGTGAAGAAATACACTCAGAATGGTAAGGAAATGGCCTCTCTCTGAACTGCGTCCAAGCTGCCGGACAACTGCTGTGCTGCTGCTACTGCTGGAATCAACTAAGGATTTGGGGCTGTCTCCCTCCTCAGAAAATGCTGAAACTCTGGAATCAACCTCTACTCAATAAACCCAGAAAAGCCCAGAAAGCTTTTCTAAAATAGTTGACCCCCGAAAATCACCCCCTGAGGATATATGCAATCCCTCAAGGCTCTGCGCTGCCACTGAATAGAACCCTCCAAAACTCTGCCCAAAACTCTGCCAAAATCCTCCAATATGCAAGGGCTGATCCCTTGCCCAATCTCCCAGCTCAAATCCTCCACATAAACCCAATCCGGAACTCCTACCCAAAGAGACTGCGTCCCCCTCTCTCCAGACTACGCAGTCATTAGAATGCTCGGTTCCTCCTCAACTCCAAAGATCGATCCTCCTGCAAAAGACTGATGAAACTACTTTACCCAAGCAGGGACTCGAAGTCCCCCAAGGCTAAGGGTGAGAGCTCTAAATGGAGACACTCGATGCACTAAAAAGTGCTGTAGACAGGCTAAACAGCCAGCGTGCTCTAAGTCGAAGTGACCAGCTCAATGCAACAAAATCAAATGCCAAAATGAGGAGGCTCCTCTCTCCTTTATAGCGTTGGCCTCTCTCAAAACCCTAAGGCCCACCTCCTCCAACGTAGCCTCTCTCTTGTCACGTGCTCCTCTCCATCTGCGCAGTCCCTCCAAGTGTCTGCATGGGCCCCTTCTCTACGTGGTCCTTTCGCCCCCCTTGGCTCCCCTTTTAAGTCACAAAATTGTGCTACTTAGGAGTGACTTTATTCAAAAAGTGAGTTATGTCCCCCTCTCCTCACCTTTTTTATTTATAACTAACTATAGAAGGAAAAATTGAGCAAAATTGAATATTCCAATTAGCCATGGCTAATTAGGAATAGTACAGATGATGTGGCATCTCCTAGATTATCATCCTAGGCCTTATGTAGAAATTTTGAATAATTTAACACATATTCAACAGAGATTATCCTGATCATGTACTATTGCGGAAAACATACACAATACATAAGCTCCTCTACATTGATCATCAATATAGCAGCATCAATAACAATAAAACATCAAGAGCATT
>APFE031000552.1:50402-63675 GCA_000404065.3 Pinus taeda | reverse complement strand
ATAGGGTCCAAAACCAAAATTTTCCGGGGCGCTGCCTCGGACCCCATAAAGTGGGGTTACGGGTACCCCTCAAACCCCCTGTTAACTATGTGGAAAGAATATAACACAACCCAACATCAAGCTGACGCAGAGGGTTTCAGGATGTAGCAGAGGTCAGTAGGGCCTACGCTGGGTTTAGGAAAGTGTTGGAAGTTTGTTTATCTGTGGGTAAGCCAGTTTGGCACCCTGTTGTACAAGAAAATTGTTGAATAATAAAATCCTCCCTTACTACACTGGTTTTCCCACATTGGGTTTTTCTGGGGACATTAATCCAAAATAACTGTGTCAATGTGTGCATATTTTTTTTTTGTATTACGATGTGATATCTACGATAGTATTTATTTTAATGTTTGTTGAGGTAATTTCATGAATAACTTATGATGAAATAAGTAGGAAAAGTTAATCAGTTGCTGCAACGGAAGAATTTTCACATGGTATCAGAGAGAGTAATCAGAAACAGAAAGGAAAAATTAGTTATGAGTCAAGACCACGATGCAGAGGCATGCACCTCAGGGGACTCACGCAGATTTTCAAAAGATTGCACAAGAGATAGAGATTTTGATTTCTCTATGTTGGGTTCCAGGTTGGAAGAAGAAGTGGCGTGCATGACTAGTGATGCATCATCAGAAGTATGGTATATAGACAGTGGAGCCTTGTGTCATATGACGAGAATCAGGGAGTGTTTCTCAGAATATCGAGAAGAGAAGATGAACTTTCAGATCACCATGGGGAACAAGGCAAAGTGTACTCCAGTAGGAAAGGGTACCATAGTTTTTTAGACAAAATTGGGAGAGCGGTTCCGTGCCACAAATATGCTACATGTGCCTAGATTGGGGATGAACTTACTTTTCGTGTCACAACTACAAGGCAAGGGCTATGATATCTAATTCATCAAGGAGAAGGTATACGTCAAACGCTCGAGCTAGAAAAAGAAAGTGCAGATTGGGATCAAAAGTAATCGATTGTATAGATTACAACTAGAATCTCCAATGGCACTAACAGGCAGTCATGGGGACAAAGGATTGAACGAACTATGTCACAGAAGGATGGGTCACTTGCACCATGGAGTTTTGAGAATTCTCAGGAGCACTATAATAGGAGTTTCGGATCTGAGTACAGAACGAGATGATGTATGCAGGGGATGTGCTCTAGGAAAGTATGCCAAGGTGGCATTTCCTAGGAGCAAGCACAAGGCCAAGAGTGTACTAGGATTGATACACTGTGGATCATCCGATTTCATCTTCTCAAAAAGGATTAATACGCTCAGATATCTGTGGACTTGTGTCCGTCAACGGTGCTGAGTATTTCCTTACTTTCATTAATGACCACTCGAGGAAAAATTGGATCTATTTTTTGAAAACCAAGGATGAGGTTTTCTCTCGATTCAAGGAGTTCAAGGCTCTAGTGGAGAATCTGAAAGGTAAGAAAATAATATTCTTGCGCTCAGATAATGGTGGACAATATGTTGATAAGGACTTCACTGATTTTTGCGCTAAGAAGTGCATCAGAAGAGAGTGGACAACTCCCTATAATCCGGAGCAGAATGGGGTGGCAGAAAGAAAATACAGGACTATTGTAGAAGCAGCTAGGGCCATGTTGTATGATTAGGATATGCCAAAATTCATGTGGGCAGAAGCATGCAACACAGTTTTTTATGTTTAGAACAGGACTCCTCATCGAGCATTGGGCAAGATTACTCCAGAGAAAGTCTTCACTAGGAAGACACCTGAAGTCAGTCATTTCAGGATATTTGGGAGTTTGGCATATTGTTGCATAGCTGAAGAAAAGAGGAAGAAGCTGGATTAGACTACAAAAAAAGGGTATCTGGTAGGATATAGCGAGAACACTAAGGCATACAGGATTTATCTTCCAGGGAGCAGGAAGGTAGTAGTACGATGAGATGTAAAGTTCATGGAGGATAGAGCTTTCAGATCTTGCAAAATGCCTTCCAAGGCACAATCAAAAGAGGATCAATTGGTCATGCCTCTTCAACCAACGAAAATGTAGAATCCTTCCTCAGATCAGGAAGATTCTCAGGATGAGGAAGAGGAGCAAACAGAAGCACCTATTGGCAGAGGAATAACTAGCAAGGAACTTCGTCAGATTCTGCGTGATGCAGAGAACTTCATCAAAGAGCTTAGGAATAGTAACAACAAATGAAAATAGCTAGACAGGTATTAGGCCTTAGTAGCTCAGGATGGAGAACCTGCTAGCTTCAAGGAGACAACTCAGCATCAGGTTTGGCTAGATGAGATAGTGGAGGAGTATAACTCCATAATGGTAAACAATGTCTGGGAGGTGGTGTCAAGGTCTCAAGACAGATCTGTGGTTGGTTCAAGATGGATCTACAAGATCAAATATGTTGCGGACGAAAGTATTAAAAAATACAAGGCCAAGTTTGTGACTAAGAGGGATGCTCAAAAGTAAGGGATTGACTATGAGGAAACCTTCGCCACGGTAGCCAGGTATACATCTATTAGGACTGTGATATCTCTTACAGCCCAGATGGGATGGGAGATCCATCAGATGGATGTCAAAACGACATTTCTGAATGGGGTAATAGAAGAAGAAGTATACATTGAACAACCAGAGGGCTTTGAAACTCATGATAAGTCTCATGTACGCAGATAGAAGAAAGCCTTGAATGGGCTGAAGCAGGCACCAAGAGCGTGGTATGGTCAAATAGATGGCTACTTGCAGAAGATGGGGTTTTTCAAGAGTGACGCAGATCCGAATCTCTACTATCTGGTCGTAGAGAGCGAGCCACTTATCTTAGTATTATATGCGTTAGGCCCCTATTCTACTAGTGTAACCCCTTATTGTTATTAGTACAACCCCCTTATTATATTGATGTACCCATGTAGTGCCCATATTATTACTATTCTGCCCCATAGAAGCCCACTACTGTTATTATTGCGCCCTTACATTATTATTGTTATGTTGGCTCTGATTATATTATGACCCCTTAAACTCCTATATATAGAAAGGAGGTCTTTTCATTTGTATCATCCAAGAATTGTTCATTTGTGTAATGTAAACGAGGTTGCCCCCTCGAAGAGGCTGAATTATAAGGCGTTGATTTAACTTTTCTATTTTTTTGTGAGCTGGTTTCATAACATTTGGTATCAGAGCTTTGGATTCTAGGGTTTCGCTGCTCCTAATAGGTCATTATGGCATTTTCACTATAAAAAAAATCTGTGATGTTTCAGAAGCGAAAAAAAAAACCCATTTGAGACGAAATCGGAATGAACCTCGGGTCCGAATTTCATAGCTTTTCGCACTAGATTTACGGAGATATGATCTAAGGAAGTTGGTCTTTTTGCAAACTCCTGAATTACATTCCAAACAGGTGACCTGGTGAGCTCAATTGTACAGCTCCACGTTGGACACAGTCTCTGACAAAGTGACAATGTATATCAATATGCTTCGACCTATCATGAAACACTAGTTTCTCAGAGAGTTTGATGCAACTCTGATTATCACACATGATCCTGGTCGCCTCCCTATTTCTTCTGAATAGGTTCACCGACAATTTTCTAAGCCATATGGCCTCACATGAAGTTGTGCTTGCTGCCATATATTCTGCCTCAGATGAGCTCAGAGCCATGGACTTCTATTTCCTACTACACCAAGAGGTCATTCCTGATCCAATGTTGAAACAATACCCAAAGTTACTTTTCCAATCCACTGAACTTCCTACCTAATCTGCATCAGTAAATCCACTCAACTTGATATCCTTCTCCTTGGTGTATAAGAGCCCATAATCAATTGTTCCCTATAAATACTTGAGAACGTGTTTGGCTGTTTCCCAGTGTGTCGTCTTTGGTTCCACCATGAACTAAATGAGGGTGTTGACAACATAGCAAATATCTGACCTTGTATTGACCAGATACATTAGGGACCCTATGAGGTGCCGGTATAGGGTGGGATCGACATCCTTGTCTTCTGATGCATCAATCTTCTTCCAGTTGGTGATCATTGGCGTAGCCATAGGTCTACAGTCTCCCATCCCGAACCTTTTTAGGATTTTTGTAGCATACCTCTCTTGCCCAAGGAAGATTTATCCTTTCCGTTGCCAAACTTCCAACCCTAGGAAGTAGTGCATTCATCCCAGATCCTTCATATCGAACTCTATGGCTAGATTCTTCTTGCAATCCTCAATGAGTCTAGATGATCCTGTCAGAAAGAGATCATCCACATATAATACTGAGATAAGTGGCTTGTTCTCTATGAACAGATAGTAGAGTTTCAAATCCACGTCACTCTTGAAAAACCCCATCTTCTGCAAGTAGCCATCTATTCGACCATACCACACTCTCGGTGCCTGCTTTAGCCCATACAAGGCTTTCTTCAGCCTACTTACATGAGACTTCTTCTCATGAGTTTCAAAGCCCTCTGGTTGTTCAATGTATACCTCTTCTTCTATTACCCCATTCAGAAATGTCATCTTGACATCCATCTGATGGAGATCTCCCATCCCATCTAGGCTGCAAGAGATATCACGGTCCTAATAGATGTATACCTGGCTACCGAGGTGAAGGTTTCCTCACGATTAATCCCTTCCTTTTGAGCATACCCCTTAACCACAAACCTGGCCTTGTATTTATCAACACTATCGTCCGTAGCATATCTGATCTTGTAGATCCATCTTGAACCTACCACAGATCTATCTTGAAGCCTTGACACCACCTCCCAGACATCGTTCACCATTGTGGAGTTATACTCCTCTACCATCGCATCTAGCCATACCTGATGCTGAGCTACCTCCTGGAAACTGGCAGGCTCTCCATCCTAAGCTACTAACGCCTAATATCTATCTGACGATTTTCACTCCCTCTTACTATTCCTTGGCTCACTAATGAAGTTCTCCGCATCACACAGAATCTGACAAAGTTTCCTGCTAGTTCTTCCTCTGCTAGTAGGTGCTTCTATTCTTGGTTGAAGAGGCATGACCAATAGATCCTCTTTTGAATGCTCTTTGGAAGGCATTTCGTGAGATCTTCTGAAAGCTCTGTCCTCCATGAACTTTACATCTCGTCGTACTACTACCTTCCTGCTCCTCGGAAGATAGATTCTATATGCCTTAGCATTCTCACTATATCCCACCAGATATCCCTTTTTTGCAGTCTGATTTAGCTTCTTCCTCTTTTCTTCAGGCATGCAGAAATATGTTAAACTCCCAAATATCCTGAAATGACAGACTTCAGGCATCTTCCTAGTGAAGACTTTCTCTGGAGTAATCTTGCCCAATGCCCGATGAGGAGTCCTATTTAGAACGTAGACAACTGTGTTGCATGCTTCCGCCCACAGGAATTTTGGCATATCCTAATCATACAACATGGCCCTAGCTGCTTCTACAATAGTTCTATTTTTCCTTTCTGCCACCCCATTCTGCTACGGATTGTAGGGAGTTATCCACTCTCTTCTGATGCCCTCCTTAGTGTTAAAATGAGTGAAGTCCTTATCGACATACTCTCCACCATTATCTGAGTGCAAGACTTTTATTTTCTTCCCATTTAAATTCTCCACCAGAGCCTTGAATTCCTTGAATCGACATAAAACCTCATCCTTGGTTTTCAGAAAATAAATCCAAGTTTTCCTCAAGTGGTCATAAATGAAGGTAAGGAAATACTCGGCACCGTTGAGAGATTTGATGGACATAGGTTCGCAAATGTTTGAGTATATCAATCCTAGTACACTCTTGGCCCTGTGTTTGCTCCTAGGAAATGCCACCTTGGCATACTTTCCTAGAGCGCATCCCCTGCATACATCATCTCGTACTGTACTCAAATCTGGAACTCCTGTTACAGTGCTCCTGAGAATTCTCAGAGGTCCATGGTGCAAGTGACCCATTCTTCTGTGCCATAGTTTGTTCAAGTCTTTATCCCCATGACTGCCTATTAGTGCCATTGGTGATTCTAGTTGTAATCTATACAACCGATTACTTTTGATCCTGATCTGCACTTGCTTTTTGCCTTATCACTTGGCCGTCATAGCCCTTGCCTTGTAGTTGTGACATGGAAAGTAAGTTCACCCCCAATCCTGGTACATGCAGCACATTTGTGGCATGGAACCGCTCTCTCGATTCTATCTAAAAAACTATGGTACCCTTTCCTACTGGAGTACACTTTTCCTTGTTGCCCATGGTCATTTGAAAGTTCATCTTCTCTTCTCAATATTCTGATAAACACTCCCTGATTCCCATCATATGAAACGAGGCTCCACTGTCTATATACCATACTTCCGATGATGCAACACTAGTCATGCATGCCACTTCTTCTTCCAGCCTGGAAGCCAACATAGAGAAATAGAAATATCTTTCTCTTGTGCAATCTTTTGAAAATCTGTGTGAGTCCCCTGAGGTGGATGCCTCTGCATCGTGGTCTCAACCCATAACCAATTTTCCTTTTCTATCTCTGATTACTTCCTCTGATACCATGTGAAAATTCTATCACTGCAGCAACTGGTTTACTTTTCCTACTTATTTCACCATAAGTTATTCATGAAATTACTTCAATAAACATTAAAATAAATATTGCTGCAGATATCACACCGTAATATAGAAACAAACTTACGCACAAGAATCAACACATTGACACAGTGATTTTGGACTAATGTCCCCGAAAAAACCCAATGTGGGAAAACGAGTGCAGCAAGGGAGGATTTTATTATTCAGCAATTTTCTAGTACAACACGGTGCCAAACTGGCTTATCCACAAATAGACAAATTTTCCAGCACTTCTTCTGAACCCAGTTTCAACCATACTAACCTCTGCGTGACCTGAAACCCTCTACATCAGCCTATTGAGACTCTGCGCAGCCTTTCTAGCCTTCTGCATCACTCCTGCAGCCTCTGTGTGGATGACGTAAGCCCTGCTGGCTTTGCGCAGTCTCTGTTGCCTCTATGTGGCTTCCTCTAGCCCTACATCTGCCTTTTCTACCTCTATGCTGATCTCTTGTCTTCTCTGTTCCGTACTTGCTACCTCCTAACTACTTTCCAGACCACTGGTTCAATTTCTCAACTAATCCCGCGTCAGAAATTGAACTGACTGGTCTCCCTCAGTCTATTCTCCAAGTGACCCTCAAGCCTCCTCTTATACTTTTCTCGTTGACAAATCAATAGCTGATATTAAGTCCCTAATCAACGGCTAAGATTAGATCTAGTTTGATCCATGACTCATCATTCTAACACAGTTTTATATTAGTACACATTAATATTTTATTTTTCCCTAAGTTTAGACTTAGGGACTCCATTAAAAATATTAATTATTTTAATATCTCCCAAACTGTTTAGAATCTTCCCAAACCCTTTTTGGGTATTGGAGATCTCATGGGCTTTAGCCTGTCCATCAACTTTTGTGGCTAGAGCACATCCTATACTACCCCAAATCAACAAGGAATATAGGGCATGTAGGCTATGGAGAGATTCCTCTGACGATGATAACTATTTGTGAAGTACTTTTTACTTTTCTTATTAGCACAATCTTCTCCTATTATTATTAGTGTGCATTCTCTTTCTTCATCAAACAGTGACCAAAACAAAAGGAGGTAAGAACACAAGATGTTGGCTCTCATCCAGGGAAATCTCTCCTAGAGAGAAAAACCCTTCTGTAAATTTATCTTATTGAAGCTTCAATTGACAAATTCCAAACCTAGACCCTTGACCAATAGATCCTCCATGCACAAGACACAGTCTCTCTTTTGCAACTTCGTTTTTGTCCTTCAATCAATGCCTCTGATATTGCACCTTGATCTCTTTCTCACTTCCCCCAGCAAATGATGGCACTTTCCTTCGCTTCTTTTCCGGCAACTGCAGAAACCCTAGGTCTCCATAGAGACCTCTTCTTTCGTGCCTTCCTTTCCTTCGCTTGGCAATATTCCTTTTCCTTGACACTTGAACTAGATAATGAGCCTCTTCTTCTGGTGTATCTCTGAGTTAGAAGTTGATCCTCTTAACCCTACTACAAATCTGATTTCTTCACATGTGTATCTAATCTAGGGCTTGAAATAGACCTTTTTACTTGCCTCTTTACTTCGATTTAGGTGTCCCCTTCTTCACTTGATGAGGAGACTTGGATTGCTGATCTCTTCTAGCCCAATCGAGCTACTTCTTATGACTACAATTTCAGATCTGATATGGCAGCAGAATGAGCCCTTTCTCCTTCGCATGTGTGACAAAAAAGAGCCTTAAAACAATTCCAAAAATTTAGATTTCTTTCTTCTCTTCTTCGCTAGCCTAGAAGAAACCTTTTCCTCTTCTTCGCACCTCCTTGACCCTCTTCTTCGGTGACTTCAGAGATCGCTTAGTTGTCTATTGGTGAGGTCGAACTGCCCTATATATAGGAGTTTGTCCCTCCTATTTGGGCTGACTTGAGCTAGTGAGGTCGACATGTCCTAAGTCCACCAAAAAATTCATTTCTTTGAGCCAAATTGAAGAGGAGACTTGTCTTTGCTTTGGAGGATCTCTTTTGACATAATTCTTTGACTCTAATAAATAGATTTACACAGTGTAACATGCCCACATGGGTCTTGAACAATTACATTGACTCTTTGGCTTTCCTAGAAGAACTTAAACATGTGCTTGACCTATCAAATGGGAAAGACACCCATTCTGATAATGAAAAAAATAATAATTCTTTTCTTATACAAGTACAAAGATCAAAATTGCACATTCTTCAACACTCCCTATTAACTAGGGAGGTATTCATAAATCACTTTACAACGTGTTTGGACATTTTCAATCTGAAGAATTCACATAAGAGAAATTGGATTGGCAATCCATCTGTTCTAGCATCATAGTAACCAACATTGTTTCACAGCGAGGCTTTGACTGACAGCTCTATCTCTCATTAGATTAGAGCACAATGTTGGCGAGATCAATGACTATAGACACCTTCATCATTGTCTCTCAATGTACCTACCCACCCGGGTGTTTACTGAGTATGACCTTTTAGGAATATTCTTATCTTGGGTTCCCAACCCTCAAAAAAAATCGATCCTCTTGCCTACTCTTATCTTGGATGCCTTACACACCCTCAAGGGGCATTAGATGCCAGATGATTACCTAATCCTCCATTCTTTCTTCCCAAGTGAAGAAAAGAATGTTGTGTCTATCTCTCCCTCTCAACTAGGGAAAATATTCCCATTCCTATAAAGGAATGTACCCAAGCTCCCTCTAACTAGGGGACTTGTCTGAGCTTCCTCTCAACTAGGGACTCTCCTTCTTCAGCAACTTCTTCTTGTGGGTCCTTTAGCTGCTTGATCAATTTCTTTCATTGATGTCATGAAATTCATCTGAGTTTCTTCCTTGTAGCGAATTAGCCATGGATCAATTTCCTTCTTAGCTTTTTCATGTCATTCCTTTCCTCATCAAAAGTGGCCTTCTTGATATGTATCTGGAACCTTAGTCATATGGCTACTTCTTTCTCATCATGCTTCTTTCAAGAATTTCCATCCACTACATGAATGCTAGTTGTACTTGTACTTACAACCTTTGTTCCAATAGCCTTGCATGAACTCATCCAGATATTATTCAAGAAATCAAAAAATAAAATTAAAGCAAATAGTACCTTACGAGATGGCTTCTCATCATGACATTTTGTTGGCTTGAATCATCAGCATCCTGCATGTTTATATCTCCAAGGCCTTTTCAGGTGTCAAGGGTCCTTTGATCTTTTCCTTCCTTTGTCAAAATTTGCATGCCTCCTTCTAGGAGATACTTCAACAAATCTATTGGATGTTGATTCCTAGTATCCATGGTGTCCTTTTCATCCTAATCTCTTTTCTCATATGCTTCTTTATAGGTTTCTTAGTCAACCACCTCGTACTCCATATGAGGACATTTCTCATGTTGCCTTTATAAGTGTGTGAACCATTCCTTTGTGCATATTCTTAATTAAAGAGATCTACCTTGTTCTTGACCATGCTACCAAGCAATTCTCCATGCTCATTGATACAAGTGATGACATAAATTTAACTGAAAACATAGATGCATACATACCTCATCTTAGTGTGAAAATTCTATCTCTGTAGCAACTCATTTATTTTTCCTACTTATTTTCCAATAAGTTATTTACTAAAACCCTTCAATAAACATTAAAATAAATTCTACTGCAGATATTGCACCATAATCCAGAAACAAATACATGCACAAGAATCAAAACACAGACACATATATTTTGGACAATTGTCCCTAAAAAAACTCAATGCATGTAGGAATTTACAAGGTAAGTTCCTCAGACAGAATACCAAAGGACACTGCTCACAAACAGATCACAGATCAATACAGTAGTATTCTTGACGTGGTTAAAACCGTCAAAGGGGGAAGGAGTCCACAGCTCAAGCCAACGCGACCACTTCAAGAAATTTATTAATAAAAGAATGAAAATTTACATAAGCTTCTCTCATGAACGGTTACCCTACAAATGACTCTCCACGCTCTTTAAATAGAGATCATGGACCAATCGGGTGCTAAGCCACGCATCAAATGTCAGTAATACCGAGGAGAGAATGAATTGTCGGATTACTACATATCGTGACCGCCAGATGTAAGTTACAAAAGTACATAGTAAAGAAACACACTTTACCTAACTCTACACTAGACCAAGTTAATATACTTAACTATTTCCTATGTGTCGGAATATCCTAACATACCCCATTAAGAACAACTTGGGATAGGATTGAAGGATGTACAAATATGACACACTAGGAGAAGGAAGAAGGCATTAGAGCCTATCACCCCTTAGTGACAACTTCCTGAACTTCAACCATAAATCAAAGTTTAGTAAACTTCGCCTTCGTGAGAGCCTTTGTAAAGATGTCTGCAACTTGATCATCTATTGAACAATATTGCACTTCAAGAACATGGTTGTGAATGAGCTTTCTGATGAAGTGCATGTGCAGTTCAATGTGTTTGTTGCGCTGATGTTGGATTGGATCTTTGCATAGTTGAATGGAACTTTGATTATCACACCAAAGTGTAGTCGGATGCTGTTGTTGAAAGCCAAACTATGACAGGATCTGATGAAGCCACAGGGCTTCCTTACTAGCTTCTACGACACCATAATACTCTGCTTCTGCTGAAGAACGAGAAATGGCACTTTGTTTCTTGCAAGCCCATGTAATAGCTCCTGAAGCAAGTGTGAACACATAACCTATAGTAGACTTCCGATCATCAGGGTCACCAACCCAGTCAGAATCAGTGAAACCAACCAATAGAGGACATGCTTCTGCACTGTAATGAATCCCAAACAGGACCTATACCTCGAACATAACGAAGTATTCTTTTAGCTGCTTTCCAATGACTTTAATGTGGGTTTTGCATAAACCGAGCAATAAGGCCAACAACAAGGAAAGGTCGGGACGAGGATGGGTCAGATACAAAAGTTTTCCTACAAGTGACGATATAAGGTAGCATCAACTTCAGGGGAAGTACAAGTGACTTAAAGGGAGAAGGGGTTGGCTTACATTCTTCCATGTGAAAATGGAGTAGAAGATCACATGCATATTGGGCTAGGAAAGGGAAATGCCTTCCTTGGATTGCAAGACTTGAAGACCAAGAAATAATGCAAGTCTCTTAAGTCTATCATTTCAAACTTCTTTTTAAGGGTGGAGTTCACATGGTTTATAAGGTTGGGATCACTACCAGTAAGGATAAGATCATAAACATAAAGAACAAGAATAATAAGAGACTTGCCCACTTTCTTGGTGTAGACAGTATTGTCAGAATGACACCTAGAAAATCCACTTTCTAAAAGAAAGTTATCCATTTTGGCATACCAAGCCTGAAGGGCTTGCTTGAGACCATAAAGGGATTTCTTAAGCCGACATACAAGGCTAGAGTCTATTTGTATAAAGCCAGTAGGTTGTTCCATATAGATTTCTTCATGTAAGTCCCCATGCAAGAAGGCAGATTTAACATCCATCTGATGGACTTACCATTTGAAAGAGGCAGCAAGGGAAAGAACAAGGCAGATAGAGTTCATTTTGGCAACAGGGGAGAAGGTTTCAGTATAGTCAATGCCTTCAACTTGTGAAAAACCCTTAGCAACAAGACGAGCTTTATGTTTATCAACTTTTCCATCTGGTCCATATTTGGTTTTGTAAACCCATTTGCATCTAACAAGTTTTCGTCCCTTTGGAAGGGGAACAAAGTCCCATGTATCATTTGCCAATAATGAATGATATTCTTCATTCATAGTTCCGTCCCAATCTGGATGGCCTGAAGCTTCTACAAAGGTGTCAGGATCGTAATTAGCTAAAGCTTGAGCCAATAAAGAAAGGGCTCTATCGAAATGAGAATGTGTACGTCGCTGATGTAGGATCATCGGCAAGAGCACCTGCTGCATCTCGAGTAGCATAGACCCATTTTGGAAGATGAGGAGCTGAATGAGGATCCTGAGAAGGTGGGGGAGGATTGTCATCCTCACTGTCATCATCTGAAGAAGAAATATTTTCAGAAGTAAAAGGGATAGAGAGAGGTGGCACATCTGTCGAACTAGGCTCATAGGCCAATATATTTTCATCAAACTTTACATCCCTTCTAATGATAACATTTTTGGACTTAAATGGAATAAGTCTATAGCCTTTAACATCTTCAGAATATCCAACAAAAATATATTTTTCACTCTTAGGTTCTAAAGCTTTATGTTTCTCATCTGGAATATAGGTCAATACTTCACTTCCAAAAACATGAAAGTGACTTACATCTGGTTTAATTGAGCTCCATGCTTCTTCTGGAGTGATATTCTTTAAAACCTTAGTAAGAGTGTGATTTATTATGTAATTTGCATAGTTAATTACTTCTGCCAAAAAATTAAGACTAAGTCCTTTAGATTGAAGCATACAATTAGCCATTTCCTTTAAGGTGCGATTATTCCCTTTAACTACACCATTTTGATGTGGAGTATATGGAACAGTGTGTTGCATTTGAATTCCATTCTCAGTGCAAAAGTTGATGAATTTGTTGTTAACATATTCTTTGCCATTATCAGATCTTAGCTTAAGAATTTGATGTCCAGATTGTTTTTCAACAAAGGCCTTAAAGGCCAAAAATGTGTTAAATACTTCGCTTTTGAGTTTTAAGAAGTATACCCAAGTGCGTCGGAGAAATCATCAATGAAAGTTAAGAAATACTTGCAGCCAGAGAATGAAGCAACAGGAAGTGGACCACATAAATCACTGTGCACAAGCTGTAAAGGGGCTGAGGCGTGCCAAGAGGCATGTTTTTCAAAAA
>APFE031000552.1:32554-50054 GCA_000404065.3 Pinus taeda | reverse complement strand
TGACCCAAAGTTGTTAAACTTATACAACCTTGTAGAATCATCAACAATGCCAATAGCTAAAATCTGTCGAGGATCTCTTAGGTCCTTAATTACAACATCATGAGGTGAAAATTCAATGATTTTACCTTCACCTGAATGAGTTATCTGATATACAGATAGAAGGTTGCAGGATAAGGTTGGAACAGATAATACATCATTAAATTGACCATTGTCCATATGAACAGTTCCAGTCCCTACAACACTAAGAGATCTATCATCACCAACATATATATTTTTGGTATTACAATCATTTAAAGAAGAAAACATGGCTTTGTTGAAGAAAAGTTGTTGAAGATGCCGACGAAGTGCGGGAATGTGCGGAAATGAATGATAATGTCATATTTAAAAAAAAAATCTACCCCCTTTCCAAACTTAATCTAATTAGCTCACTTTAAAAAAAAGTATATGGCCTACTTTTATAAATAAGTAAAAGTCACTTTTACAATGGTACTTTATGAGCTACCCATTAAATTGTAACTTAAATAAAAGATAAAGAGAGTTTAGAATTATAAGTGACTCACTTTTTATAATGGGTGAGAACACTTTTACATAAACTTTAAAACATAAGTTTCATGTGATTTTTGAAAAAGTAACTCAACAGAAAAAAATACTTGAACTCAAGACCTCCATTCTCATAAAGTAACTTTGGACTAAGTGAGCTAGTTTAAAAGGTTAGTAATTTTTGGAAAATAGGAAGGGTTTTTTTTTTTAGTCACCCAAGCTTTGGGGTGCATGCTTACTTGAGAAAGCTCTTTTTTGCCTACAAAAAAAAAAACCACAAAACCTAAAATAGACATACAAAAAAAAAACAAACCTTATGGTTTGAAGTTAGCTTTACCCGAAAACTAACAATTTTCCTCAATGTTTTTGATTTTCCGAGATCACGCTAAGGCACAACAAAAAAGAGCATATGCATGAGAAAAAAACTTCATTTATGTTTCTGATTTGCCCAGATCGCACAGAGTTGCTGGGCAAAGAGCATACACAGGAATGAAAGCTGTAGATCTGGTAATAAAAAACAAAGAAATAAATAAACCGAAATAAACAGAGAGAAAATAACTAAAAACTGAAAATAAACACTATATACCTCTAGGGCTTAAAAATAACATAGCTAGGGCTACTGGAAACCTTTTCGCGTGAAATGAAAGGGGTTCCTCACTGGAACAGATGCTCCTAACACAATAGAGCAGTCCTCTCGGCCCAAAAGCAATCAGAAATAGTAGATCTAGGAAACGACAATCAGATGCAGATCTACCGGCTTCAGATTTGGACTTCAGATTTGGATCACCAACGGATGCGGCCCTCAACTTGGCTCTGATACCATGTAGGAATTTACAGGGTAAGTTCCTCAGACAGAACACCAAAGGACACCACTCACAAACATATCACAGATCAATACACCAGTATTCTTGACGTGGTTAAAAGTTAAAACCCTCAAAGAGGGAAACAGTCCACGGCCTGTGCTAACGCGGTCACTTCAAGCAATTTATTAATAAAAGAATGAAAATTTACATAAGCTTCTCTCATAAATGGTTACCCTACAAATGACCCTCCATTCTCTTTAAATAGAGATCATGGACCAATCAGGTGTTAAGCCACGGATCAAGTGTCGGTAATACCGAGGAGAGAATGAACCATCAGATTACTACATATCGTGACCGTCAAATGTAAGTTACAAAAGTACATAGTAAATAAATACACTTTATCTAAATCTACACTAGACCAAGTTATACTTAACTATTTCCTATGTGTCGGAATATCCTAACAATGCGGGAAAACTGGTGTAGCAAAGGAGAATTTTATTAATCAGCTATTCTTCAGTACAACTGGGTGCCAAATTGCTTAACCAATAGAGTTAAATTCTCCAACACTTCTCTCAGTCTCATCGTCAGGCTTGCTAGCCTCTGTGCAGCTCCCAGACCCTCTGCGTCAGCATTGGGCCTATCTACGTCATCCATGTAGGCCCTCTAGTGACTGCGCAGTCCTGCTGCCTCTGTGTTTGCCTCTCACCTTCTGCACTGATCTTCTGGTGTTGTTCCTAACTCTGTTCCGTACCCGCTACCTCTTGCTGCTCTCTAGACATCTAGTTCGAATTTCTGAGCTAACCTCACTCTAGAAATCGAACTGACTAGTCTCCCTCAGTGTGTCTCTAATTGACCCTCAAGTCTCCTTTTATACTTTTCCTGTTGATGAATCAACCGCTGATATTAAGTTCCTAATCAACGACTAAGATTAAAATATACTTGATCCTTATCTTTTGGAGGCTTCTCATCATTATCTTTATTAATACCCATTAATATTTTTGTTTCCCTAAGTTTAGACTTATGAACTCATTAAAAATATTAATTATTTTAATAACTCTTCATCCGGATGGATTTTTCCAAAACAATTTCTGGGTTTTGGAGATTTCATGTGCTTTAGCCTCCACCAATTTTCATGGCTATATCACATCTGAAGCTACCCTAAATCAACACTCCCTTTTAGCAATGAATGTGCTCTAGTAATACTCCACACTGAGCATCAATCTAATTATACGACACCGATACCTATACTGATGTTGAGCCTCCCCGCCCAACATCCTCTACACTGCTACCCATGGCTCTATCACTGCCACTGCTACATTTGTACTACATCTCCCTCTATATCCGTGTTGTTGCTGGTCCTTTTTTCTTAACACTGCATCTGCACTGCAACCTCTTCTCATTATCCTGCATCGTGCTACTGCACTGCAACATCATACCCATTTCTGCTACTGAAATGGATTCCTTATCATCCTCATATTCTCCTTGAAATAATCAATCTTGGTTCTTCCAAGGGCCTTTGGGAGAATATTTGCCACCTGTTCTCCTATAGGAGTGTAGCTCAACTGTACAACTCCTCGTTGGATACAGTCTCTAACAAAGTGACACTGAATATCAATATGCTTTAACCAATCATGAAATACTGGATTCTTAGAGAGCTTGATGCAGCTCTGATTATCACACATGATCCTGGTCACCTCCATCTTTCTTCTTAATAGGTTCACAAGCAGTTTTCTAAGCCATATGGCTTCGCACGAAGTTGTGCTTGCGGCCATATACTCTGCTTTAGCTGAGCTCAGGGCTACAGATTTCTATTTCCTACTGCACCAAGAGGTCATTCCTAATCCAATGTTGAAACAATACCTAGAGGTACTTTTTCAATCCACTAAACTTCAACCCCAATATGCATCAATAAATCCATTCAATCTGATATCCTTACTCTTGGTGTACAAGAGTCCATAATTGACTATTCCCTATAGCTATTTGAGAACATGTTTGGTTGCTGCCCAGTGCACCCTCTTCGATTCCACCATGAATTGACTAAGGGTGTTGACAGCGTAACAAATGTCTGGCCCGGTATTGACCAGATGCATCAGGGACCCTATGAGTTGCCTATATAAGGTGGAATCAACATCCTTGTCTTCTGATGCATCAATTTTCTTCCAGTTGGTTATCATTGGAGTAGCCATGGATCTACAATCCTCCATTCTGAATCTCTTCATAATTTTTGTGGCATATCTCCCTTCCCCAAAGAAGATCTCCCCCTTTTGCTGCTAAAATTCCAACCCTAGGAAATAATGCATTTGTCCCAAATCCTTCATGTCAAATTTTGGGGCTATACTCTTCTTATAGTCTCTAATGAGCCTGGTTGATCCTGTCAGGTAGAGATCATCCACATATAATACTAGGATTAGAGGCTTATTTTCTACAACCAAATAGTAGAGATTTGGTTCTGCGTCACTCTTGACAAATCCCATCTTCTGCAAGGATCCATCAATTCGACCATACTATGCTCTATAGTCAATTCCTTTCTTCTGAGCATACCCCTTAGCCATAAACCTAACTTTGTATTTTTTCACACTGCCTTCTACAATGTATTTAATCTTGTAGATCCATCTCTAACCTACCACCGATCTGTCTTGAGGCATTGGCACTACCTCCCAGACATTGTCACCATTATGGAGTTGCATTCCTCCACCATTCCATCCAACCAAACCGGATGTTGAGCAGCCTCCTGAAAATTGGCAGGCTCCCCATCCTAAGCTACTAATGCCTGATATCTTCCTAGATGTTTTCACCCCCTTTTATTGTTTCTTGGTGCATCGATGAAATCCTTTGCATCTCGTAGAATCTAACAAAGTTCACTACTCATTCTTCCTCTGGTAGCTGATGCTTCTGTTAGCTCCTCCTCCTCCTGTGATTCTTCAGGATCCGAGCAAGAATTCTTTGCTTCCATTTGTTGAAGAGGTTTGACCAACGACTCATCTTTTGACTTCTCCTCGGAAGGCATTTCTTAAGATTTTCTAAAAGCCCTATCCTCCATGAACTTCACATCTCATCGAACTACTACCTTCTTGCTCCCTGGAAGATAGATTTTGTATGCCTTAGCATTCTCGCTATATCCCACTAGATATCCTTTCTTTTCAGTTTGGTCTATCTTCTTCCTCTTTTCCTTAGGTACACAGAAATATGCTAAGCTCCCAAATATCCTGAAATGACTGACTTCAGGTGTCTTCCCTGTGAAGACTTTCTCTAGAGTAATCTTGCCCAATGCCTGATGAGGAGTTTTATTCTGAACATAAACTATTGTATTGCATGATTCTGCCCACAGGAACTTTGGCATGTCCTGATCATACATCATGGCCCTACTTGCTTATACTATAGTCTTCTTATTTCTTGCTTCTACTCCATTCTACTCCAGATTGTAAGGAGTTGTCCACAATCTTCTGATGCCCTCCTTAGCGCAAAAATAAGTGAAGTCCTTATCGACTTACTATCCACCATTATCTGAGCGTAAAACTTTTATTTACTTCCCTGTCAGATTTTCCACTAGAGCCTTGAACTCTTTGAATTGACTAAAAACCTCGTCCTTGGTTTTCAGAAAATAAATCCAAGTTTTCCTTGAGTGGTCATCAATGAAGGTGACGAAGTAATCGACAACACTAAGATCTTTAGTGGACATAGGTTCACAGATATGAGTGTATCAATCCTAGTACACTCTTGGCCCTATTTTTACTTCTAAGAAATGTTGCTTTGGCATACTTTCCTAGAGCACATCCTCCGTATACATGATTTTGTTCTATACTAAGATCTGTAACCCCTATTATAGTTTTCCTGCGAATTCTCAGAGCCCCATGGTGCAGATGTCCCAATCTTCTGTGCCATAGTTTGTTCAAATCCTTGTCTCCATCACTGCCTATCAGTGCCATTGGTGATTCTAGTTGTAGTCTGTACAACTTGTTACTTTTGATCCCGATTTGCACCTTCCTTTTCCAACTTGGGTGTTTGATGTATACCTTCTCCCTGATGAAGAAAACTTCATATCCCTTACCTTGAAATTGCGACACGGAAAGTAAGTTCATCCCTAATCCTAGTACATGTAGTACATTGGTAGCATGGAGTCGCTCTCCCATTTCTGTTTGAAAAACTATGGTACCCTTCCCCACTGGAGTACACTTTGCCTTTTTCGCCATCGTGATTTGAAAATTCATCCTTTCCTCCTAATAATCTGAGAAAAATTCCCATATTCCCATCATATGCCAAGAGGCTCCACTGTCTATATACCATACCTCTTATGATGCAGAACTAGTCACACACGCAACCTCTTCTTCCAATTTGGAAGCCAACATAGAGAAATCGAAATTATTGTCTCTTGTGCAATTTTCTGAAAATTTGTGCTAGTCTCCTGACGTAGATGCCTTTGCATCATGGTCGTGACCCATAGTTGATTTTCCCTTCCTGTCTCTAATTACTTTCTTTGATACCATGTGAAAATTCTCTGCAACAACTAATTTATTTTTCCTCCTTATTTTCCAATAAGTTATTTACTAAAACCCTTAAATAAACATTAAAATAAATTCTGTTGCAGATATCACACCATATTTTAGAAAAAAATACATGCACAAGAATAAAAACACATAGACAGATATTTTAGACAATTGGCCTTGGAAAAACCCAATGCGGGATAATCGGAAAACCCCAATGCTAGAAAACCAGTGTAGTAGAGGAGGATTTTATTAATCAATGATTCTTCAGTACAACTGGGTGCCAAATTGGGTTACCCAACAGACATAAATTCTCTAGCACTTCTCTCAGTCTCAACGTCAAGATTGTTGGCCTTTGTGCAGATCCCAGACCCTCTGTGTCAGCTTCTGCCTCTTTGTGTCAGTGTTGGGCCTCTTTGAGTCATCCACGTAGGCTCTCCAGTGACTGCGCAGTCTTGCTTCCTCTGCGTCTGCCTGAGAGGCTCTGCATCTTCCTCTCACCTTCTACATTGATCTTCTAGTGTTGTTCCCGACACTCTGTTCTGTACCCGCTACCTCTTGCTTCTCTCCAGACCTCTAGTTCGAATTTCTCAGCTAACCCCACTCCAGAAATTGAACTGACTGGTCTCCCTCAATGTCTCTAACTAACCCTCAAGTCTCCTTTTATACTTTTCCAGTTGATGAATTAACGGCTGAGATTAAGTCCCTAATCAACAGATAAGATTAAAATAGACTTGATCCTTATATTTTGGAAGCTTCTCATCCTTATCTTTATTAATACCCATTAATATTTTTGTTTCCCTAAGTTTAGACTTAGGAACTCATTAAAAATATTAATTATTTTAATAACTCTTCATCCGGATGGACTTTTCCAAAACGATTTCTGGGTTTTGGAGATCTCATGTGCTTTAGCCTCTCCACCAACTTTCATGGCTAGAGCAAATTTGATGCTACCCAAAATCAACACTTATTTCTTTCCTTGATCATCTCAACTTCTTTTGACAGCTTCCTAAATTGAGATTATCTCAATCTCCTTTGATTTGTTGCATCTTGTCCTTGCCTACATATCATCCTTTTCTTGAATCCCCCATAAGTGGAATGCCTATAAAGACATCTGCTTTTACTAAATGTCATGAACCTTCTATTGAAGATTCCACCAAAGGATCCTCATAGTCCTCATTCTGCAAATTCTCCCCCCTGTTGATGACAGTGGATTTCTAATATGATTCTTCCTATTGATGATAGTGGCTCTCTAATATGATTCTTCCTGGTCATGATCATTCCTTTATGCATTGATGGGGTCATTCAATGGTTACATTCTTCCTACATGAGTATCTATATTTGAGCTATCTCTACATAATACTCCTATATTCCTTAAGATGCCATTCTCGCAAACCATGCATTCTATCCTATTGTTACATGTTCCTATGATACCCAAAACTTTAAAGAAGACTTATGTGAAGAAGTTGATCTCAGTCACAGTAGAGATCTGGAGGGTCCTTCTTTTGTTGCTTCTCTTTTTCTTTCACTTCTTGGGTAATGTCGGTTTCTTCTCGTTTCCTCTTATTGTTGTTGTTGGGTGTAGGAAATACACTTAAGAAAACTCCTCAACACTTAATTTGTCAACTCGGGGATTCGTAAACTTAGAGACGAAGCATAGGAAATGCCAGAGATGGTATGAATCTTTCTAATATAAATCCCTACTTTCTTTAAAGGAAAGATTGCAGAATCAAATTAAAAAGAGAAAAAGGCAACTTGAACCATCAAAATAATCTAAGACTGGAACAAGGAAGAATGCATTTGCAAGAGGGAATTAAAGATAAAGGGAAATTACTCTAGCTAATTATTGTTTAACTACTGAGTGTGTGTTTTTCTTTAGCAAAAACACTTAGCAGTCTCATCAGATGGGCCCTTAAACTTGCTCCTTGAGAGATTTCCTTCTTGCACTAATCTATCCTGTACTATCGCAGTCTGCTGGCACTAGTGCAAGAACACAGATTTATGCAGAAGGTATATATGGTGTCTTTACTAAAGGCTTTTTACTTTCTGCAAGGGTTTGAACTTTTCCAGGTTCAAAGCACTCAGATCATGTGGCAAGAAACTAGTTCTTGCACCAGATCAGAGCTTCCTGCATTTAACATTTAATTCTTAAAATGAGGGCTTAATTATTGCAGGTGCTATTATACTGTTAAATCAAATTGCACACATAAAAAGTGAATGTTTCTGATCTTGACAAAGTGTAGGAATAAAGAAACAATCAATATACATTTATCCTGTCATAAGCATTTAATGAAAGGAGGAAGAGTGCAGAAAGTAGACTAAGAAGGCTTGTTGCATCACACCATCGTGCAGTGGTGCAGGTTCATTTCTTCTGCTTGGACCAGGCGGGGAAACCAACCAAACAGAATTGTAAAAAAGGAAATATCACACCAACGTGCACTGGTGCAGGGTTATTTCTCCTACTTGGACCAGGCAGGGAAAACCAACTGAACAGAATTGAAGAAAAATAAATATCACACCAACGTGCATTGGTACAGGGTTATTTCTCCTGCTTGGACCAGGTGGGAAAAAAAACCAATCTGAAATTAAGTGCAAGAAAGAAAATTTATCTACTTCACACAACGGATCCGCTTTCACTCAAACAGGAATGCATGTGCTTAAAATTAAATCACACTTGACAATGTAAACACAAATTATAGGAAAAACGGGAAATGGGGTAAACGTGCTGGGTTGGCTGGGTCCTAGCCAACCAGCGCATTTCCCCTTTAAATAAAAATGTTGCTCAGTACTTTAATCAATTCATCAGCTCAAATACAGAAATACGATTTGTGAAACATGGGGCGAAGTTCCCTTTTATTAATTCACTGAGGCAATAACAAAATACAACAACCTGTTACCGCCTCTCTGGTTGTGTCTTTGTTCTATCAAAAAACTTCCTCCCTAGTCCTATTTACATTCTACATTATATAGATTTTTGGCCAAAGGCCAAAATAGATCATTCAATTGATTACATAACCAAACATAAAATTTAGCTTTTCGGCCTTCAAAATTAGACAATTAGCAAAACTAGTCATAGCCAATCTCTAGCTTTCATCCGTCATAGATTCGATCTCAGCTGCCTTTGGATCGATCTTGCTGTCGTGGTTGAAGCTACTCAAAATGAGGCGATTTGATCTCGGCTGCCTTTGGATCGATCTTGCTGTCATGGTTGAAGCTGCTCAAAATAAGGCGATTTGATCTCAGCTGCCTTTGGATCGATCTTGCTGTCGTGGTTGAAGCTACTCAAAACGAGGTGGTGATCAAGGAGGTTCAAATCTGCTGCAAGGATTTGCTGTGCTGGCAATGGTGTAAGATTTGATCTTGCACTAGGATCAACGGCCACGGTAAGTACTCTAGCTACCAAATAACGATTGGAGATATCGATAAATTACAAAGAGTGATTAAGAGTAAGAAATCATGTAATAAATGATTAATTAATGCTAAGTTAAATTAAAAGTATGAAAAATAAAGTTTATATGAAATATGCCACCATGCTTGGACTGGTGCAAGATGAGGGTGTATAAAAGAGGTAAAACAATAGTAAATGGTTATGATTTAGGAAGGGGAAAATGGAAAAAAGAGAGAAAATTAAGGGGCTAACATCCTTGCATCCCTAAGCTATTGTGTGTCCTCACACAACTCTTTACCTTTGCAAAAAACATTCAAAACTTTGAGCACTCCAGCTCAATCCTGCTTTGACATACTGACACTAGCCTGCAATGTTTCAAACTTCTTCTTTCGATGTTCTTTAGTTTCTTTGTCACCTTTTTAAGTCGCTTGAAACATTGCATAATGTGGTACTTCCAAACTCTAACTTCTCTTTTCTTTTTCTGGATCTTTGCTGTTAGTTCTTCTTTACTTTGTTCTTTATCCTCCTACGCTTTAGCTATGAGCTGTTCTAAGTTCTGCAATTGAAGCTCTAGTTCAACTATTCGAGCAGTAGGAGTTACCAAATCTTCTTCTTCTTTTGTCTCAACAGGGGTTGTGTCTTCTTCAGGGACCTCAATATCCCTCATGGTTACATTAGGAAATTCTTCTTCTTCTGGTTCTTCTTCTTGCACTGGTTCTTCTTCTTCGGGTTCTTCTTCTTCTTGCACTGGTGCAAAAGGGGATTCAACGTCCAATGGGGACTGTGGTTCTTTTCCTACACCAGATTATTTTTTTTCTTTTTCTAGGGACTTTTAATGAAATCTTCCAACAGAGTGTCATCTTTGACCTCTGCAAATTTTGCTGCGCCCGCAAGGACTGACAGGTTGTCTTCCTCGGGGGTCTGTGCCTATACTAGTGGCGTAGAAGGATTCTCTTCAACAGGTGTACTAGCTGTCTTCTTATTTGGAGATGGGGCCCTTTCTTATTTTGATTTTTCAGGTCGTTTCCTTTCTGCACTGGTGCAAGAAGGACTCCCTTTTACATTCTTACTCGGACCCTTGCTTGTGCTGGTGGGTTCCTTTGTCTCCTCTCGAACAGTTGTTTTTTTATGTAGTTGTTTTAACAACACCTCCCAGGTCATGCCTTTAACTTCTAATTGTTTCTGGACCAAAATCTTTATCAGGCCGTGGTGATATAACTTCTTGTCAGCTTGGTTTGCCCGTCCGCCTTGCACAACATTGGCCATTTTTCCAAGCTCTTAAGAAAAAAATAGGGGAAACTCATCCTCCACCGGATGTGCTGGGCGGCTTCGAAATGCTGCAACATCCTAAAATGATACACAAAAGTGCGGGAGTACCTTCCCTCACAGGTTACGAATTTCTGTAGGATGAAAAGGAGGTCCTGCCACTGTTCCAGTTGTGCACTATGCAGAACTCCTTCCTTCCAATCTACCTTCATCTTTTTATCGACGATGAAACGCTGCCATCGCTTCCTTTCTAGTTTTTGATTTTTAAACCACTTCTCACCAGTATTTTCCAAGCCTGTCACTGCTACTATAAACTCTTTCGTAACCTCAAATTTTAGAGGCCCAATTTTTACTCGACCATTTTTGAAACTTCTAACAAACTATAAGGCCACTTCATTGTTGTGCCCGTCAAACTTTTGCAAGAACTAAAGAAAGCCCAAGTCTTGCAATAGTGCAAGACTATTGAGATACTCAACAGCGTGTTCTACCCTACTAAGAGACAAAGGTTCACTTCGAACATGCTTAACGGTTATGAACAGTCGAGAATTTACATGCAACATCGGGAAAATTGGTTCTTATAGATAGGTATCCAACCATCCACCATCCCTTCCATCTTATCACCCATTCATTCCACTGAAATAGCCGTGGATGCTTGGAATCTTTGAGATCATGCCGGATTGGTACTTGCGGCGGCGTTTTAATGGCTAGGTGAGGTAATCATTACGAGTGAAGGACATCTAGGATTATGGCCGAAAGGGGCAATTATATCCAAGCAACGGTTAAACAATTCTGCACTCCTTCATAATTCAAAAAAAGAACTTAGCATTCATTAAAAAATGATCATGATTCTTAACTTAAAAACACTTTGTACTTTAAATAATTTTCTCCTAATTAATATGATAGCACAAGCACTCATCGACTACGTGAAAGGAATTCTTGTAAACTTTCAGGAAGACCACTTTCCTATGATGTATGCTATGAAAAGAACAAATTGTACTATGTTTATGACAGGGTGCATGCTTGCACCGTTCTGCTTGCACTGCTTAAACTATGCTATTTTGTTGGTACCATTCTGCTTACATTATTATATAGAACGACATGCTTACACTAGTTCAAGCATAGTATCTAAAAAAAAGAATAGGGAATTTAAATAAAATATAGGCTAGACTTCCAACATGGCTTCCTCAATGTATATTGGAAATTTGCTTCGCCCTTTCTTGATGCTTTAGAGCATATCCTTTTTCTCTTTGTGCGCAAGATCCTGCAATGAATTCATGAGGGAACAAAGAAGTGGGAAAAGGGAAATTTCAGAATGGGAAGGAATTTTGTTACAGGGATTCCATGAATACTACCACAAGAGAGGATAAACAGAAGTGGGGTAGGAAAAAATATTCAAGGGTAAAGTGGGGTTTTTACGAAACGGACAGGGTAAATTCAGAAGAATATGGGAAGGTTAATCATTCTGGGATTGAAGAAGAAAACTGAGGGAATACTACGAAAGTGGAATATGAATACAGACAAAAAAATTTCTGGAAGGTCTGCCTGCACTGGTGCAAGAAAAAAAATAACTGCAGCGAAAATTAAGAGTTACTTGAATAAAAATATCCATGCTAATTACCCCAATTGTAGAAAGGTTGGTTCTACTGAACCTGCTTTTACTTGGTGGTCGCTAGCATATCTAAAGATCAAGCAACATTTTTTTTATTATTACAAATTTTTGATCTTCCTACCAGCAAGCTGGTTTTTAGGTTGATCCTTCCGCAATCATGTCAGCGAATTGATTTTCATAATTACAGGAAAATATTTTTTTCTTTACTTTTAAAAAAAAATCTTTGTATTATTATTTTTTTTAAGAAGAAGAAGAATTCATGTTTTCAAAAGGTTGGTATTACCATTCATGACTACTGTCCCGAATTGCTGTTGGACTTGCTGTGTAGAATATTTCCTGGCAAATGGCTGAAAATACTTCTTTAATCTGTGTCCATTTATCAAGAATATTGAATTTTGTCCATCAATAGTTTTACTTCTACTACTCCATTCTCAAATACTTGGATCACTTCATAAGGTCCCATCCAACATGTATGGAATGTCCCTTTAAAAATTTAAATCTAGAATCATAAGGAGCACCCAATCACCTAGTTGGAATTGTTTTTTCTGAATAGACTTGTCATGCCACCTTTTTCATTGCTATTGAATTAGTATGTTTTGTTGAACAACATCCCTATGAAATTCATCTAACTCATTTTATTGGAGAAGACGCTATTGTTGTGCCTCAGAGAGATCTAGTCCTAAGTGAACCGCAGTTCTAAAAGTTTTGATCTGGAATTCAATCGAAAACAGAACTTGTTTTCCATATACCAGCTCATATGATGTATGTCCTGTGCTATTTCTCCAAGTGGTTCTGTATGCCCACAAAGCTTCTAGTAATCTTTCGGCCCAGTCTTTACGATGCATATTTACTGTCTTTGTAAGAATGGACTCGATCACTTTGTTTGTGGATTCCACCTAGCCATTTGCTTGCGGGTGATACGGCGTGGATTTCCTATGCCAAATCTTGTATTGCTCCATCACACCCTGTACCAGATTAGAAATAAACTGCAGACCATTATCAGAAACAATTTCTCTAGGAACACCAAATCTAGTAAAGATTTCAGTAAAAATAAAATCAACAACAACTTTTTTCGTAGAAAAGGAAACAAATTTAGCTTCTAGCCATTTTGTAACAAAATCTGTACAAACCAAGATATGCTTTTTACTTAATGACGTTGGATTTATTGGCCCTATAAAATCAATAGCCCATTTTTCAAATGATTCAATCATAACTTGGGGGCATAAATGCATTTCATTGGTTTGATTAGGCTGGCCCATTCGTTGACAGCTATCACATCACCTGACATACTGTTTGGCATTCTTAAACAAGGAAGACCAAAAGTAACCAACACACAATACTTTATATGCAGACCGCTTATCAGCAAAGTGGCATCCACAAGGTTCATCATGAGCAGATTTCAATATGTCAAACACTTCCTCCTCTCTTACACACCTATGGATAATCAGATCTGGACCAGTGTAAAAGAGATCTCCTTGAATCCAGGAGTATGCAACACTTTTCTGAATAATATTCCGCTTTTCACAAGTAGGCACGTGGGGTGGTGTTTTCCCAGTAACCAAGTAATTAGAAATATCAGCAAACCACGAAGAATCTGTTGACATAGCAAAAAGATGTTCATCCGAAAAATCATCATTAACATGAGTTGCTTCACCAGGATTATCTAATCTAGAAAGAAAATCTGTTGCAACATTAGATTTTCCTGGTCTATCAACAATACTAACCACCTAGTCACTCTACTGCTAGTCAATGGTTTGTTCATCAAATATTTAATCGTAGAATGATCAATATGTACAAATACTTCATATCCTGTAATATAGTGCCTGAACTTATTAATTGCAAAAATTACAGCTAAAAACTCTTTCTCTGTAACTGTATAATTTAATTCAGCGGAAGACAAATTCTTACTAATATAATAAATAGCATAGGATTGCTTATTTTCCTCTTGTCCTAAAGCTAAGCCAATAGCCAAATCTGAAGCATCAGAGGAAATGTGAAAAGGCAGGGACCATTTAGGACCTCTCAAAACTGATGCATGTACTAACTTTTCCTTCAATGTTTCAAAATACTATTGGCAAGTTGTGGTCCAAGAAAATTCACTATCCTTAGCTATAAGTTGGAAAAGAGAGGCAACTATCTTAGAAAATTTTTCAATGAATCTCCTATAGTAACCAGCATGTCCTAAAAAGCCTCTTACTTCCCTTTGAGTTTTGGGTGAAAGAAGATGCATAATGATTTCAATCAACCTAGATACCTTTACCGAAAATCAAATGGCCAAGTACCACTCCTGCCTTGCCCATTAATCTACATTTCTTGTCACTCAAGGCGAGATGGGCTTCATGACAATGAAGAAGTACTTTCTCCAGATTTTTGAGAGCTTCCTGAAAAGAATCACGAATCACAGAAAAGTCATCCATATAAATTTCTACAAATTCTAGATCAACAAAATGGGCTAGGAATGCCCCTTGAAAGGTAGCCAAGGCATTACATAAACCAAAGGGAAGCACTCTATAAGCAAATGTACCCCATGGACATGTCAAAGTAGTTTTATCCTGTTCTTCGGGTGCAATCTGTATCTGGTTATAACCACTGAAGCCATCTAAAAAAGAAAAATATTTATTTCCTGCAAGCGTATCAAGCACCTGGTCAATGAAAGGGAGAGGGAAATAATCTTTGAGAGTGACTTTGTTTAATTCTTGATTATCAATACAAATACGCCATCTTCCATCTTTCTTAGGTACTATCACTAATGGAGAGACCCACTGACTGTCGGAAATAGGATGGATAAAACCGGCATCGAAGAGTTTCTATACTTCTTCCTTCACAATATCTCTTAGAGCTGGATTTATTCGCCTTTGGGGTTGTCGGATAGGTCGGGTTCCTTCCTGAATATAGATATGATGTGTACAAGTTTAAGGAGGAATACCCTTCATATCTTCATAGCTCCATGCAAAGGCACTAAGATGGTTTTGCAACAAATTCACAAGTTGCTCCTGCTGAGATGAGTCCAAACCTGAACTAATATGCAAGACCAGGGCTAATCTCAACAAGAGTAGTATTAGGCTCAGGAGTACTCAAGGGAGTGGTCAAACGCAGCGATACAAAAGAATGAGAATCATGATTATCTTGAAAATCTAGGTTGAAAATATGGCTTAATGGCTCAAAATTAGGCATAGTGTCTAGACTATTCAGGAAATCTTGAATCTCATCTTCTTGTGAAGACCTAGTATAATGATGGATAAGGGAAACAGGTTGAACTCCTCATAATTGCTTTGATCCAACCATAAAGTACCTTGAAGGTCCTGAATGGATCTGACAGGGGGGTATAAGGTAACTTTCTTCCTAGAATATCCACGCGCAATATACATATCACTGGAATGATATCCAATATATGCATCGGTTGTAACAAGCCATGGTCGAACCAAGATCAAGTGATGTCCTCCTACTGGGTTCTTTGGCTGAAGCACAATGAAATTAGCAGGATATTCCCAAGAATCTAATGAGATGATCACACCATCCGATACTCCTTCTGGCTTAATTTTAGATCTATCTGCTAATTCAAGCACAGTGGGAGTAGGGCGAAGATGAGATAACCAAAGTTGATCCATGGTTTTCTTTGTCGTGACATTAGTGGCTACCCCCGGGTCTATAAGAACATTAGAGACAAGGACATTACCAATCTGAACTGAGACAACAGGGTTTCCAGGATCAGTGTATTTTTCCATAGACGCACATCTCATCATCAACTCTGCTGCCCTACCAACAAATTAATGGTTTGGGGTTCCAATCTCTTCCTCTCGGGTTTCTTGAGACAGAGTTCCTTAATAATCTTGGTACAAATGGGGATCTATTTGATGGATTGAAGCAAAGGTATCTTAATGAAAATATTTTGAAGCTCTCATGCCAAGCTAGTCTCAGAAATAGGCTCACTTCTTTCCATTACTGGCCTCTCTGGGAATGGAGGCTGGTTGGAAGAAGATGGCAAGGATTTAGAGGGTAAGGGCTGCTTAGTGACAACTTTCGGAGAATGGTTAAGAGTTTCCTCTTCTCCTTTCTCTTCAACAATCACTCTAGGTTGCTTCTGATTTTTTGATGTTACAGTCCTTGCCGATCTTAATTGAATATCATGAACCCCAACTCGAATAGACTGGTACTCGAATGGTAAAGGTGGGTTTGTTACATAGATCATTTTCACTGCTTTATTATTGTTAGGATTGGGCATAGGTTGAGAAGGCAACTGAGGAAGTCAAAAAAGTGGAGGTAAAGGCAACGGTGGAGTAGACTGACTTGGAAGTTGAGGCATTGAATAAGGTGTATGCGTAAATGGATATGACTGCATAGTTGGCTGGTAGAAATATGGAGAATGAGTTGGGCCTTTTCCATGGTTGAGAAGGTTGCCCATGCTGATATTGATTCCCATACTGCCACTGCTTATTAGTGTTAGGATAAGAATATGCATGTGAATTATAAACAAAATAGTGTGGAGAAAATTCAAGAGTCAGACTTGCACTTACCTGAGGTCAATTCATTCTTGCTCCCATAGCATACAAGTACTCAACTTCAGGTTGTCCCACGGTAAATACAGCTTTAAGTCCTGGTATAGATGGACATTTTTCTGTGACATGGTCTTCTGCACAAATAGCACACTTATTAGTTTCTTTCAAATTAAGAGGACACTCTTTAGGAGGATGCTTGTCTCTACATTTAGGACAAAAAATACATAATGACTCTTGTTCCTTCATGAGTTTTTGCTGAAATTTTAAAGATTCCAATTGTTTGGTAACATGATTCATTATATCAATTTTCATGTTTTCCATTTTATTTTCTATTCCAATAATCATAGTGTTGTCGCACGGATTGTCATGACAACGCTCAGACTGGGGGTTGTCACCCTGATCCCTGATCCTTCCGTCTAAGCCTATCTCCTGCGGCTAAGGGGGGTAGACCCTATGGGACAATGGATGACCAACTGTGGACCAGTTGGGTTGGGAGATACGAGGGGAAACAAGCACTCAATTGATTTTATTAAGTTAATAGACCAATGCTTTATGGAGTTAATGATTAAATGATTATTTATTAAATGTTGCAGAAGTATAAATCATGTAAAACAATCATTTATCATCAAATAACCCAAACAACGTAAGATTTTCAACAAATGCATAACGCCTTAACAATGATCCAGCAATTAAACTTCAAGAAAAATTAAATGCTTTAAATGATCATAAAATGTAAATGTTGACCAGTTAACACTTCCACATAGCTAACTTCAAAATAAACATTGAGTGTGTTTAGCTATAGAGAAATGGAACATAGAGACATCAAATATGAAATTTTCAATTTTTTGCTAAGCTTTTTCAAAATATTTTAATTTTTATATATTTTTAAATTTCTACATAAAACAGAACTAAACTAA
>APFE031000552.1:10679-29870 GCA_000404065.3 Pinus taeda | reverse complement strand
TTTTTTAATTTTCTTTTATTGCTTTTTTAGTTTTTCAATTTTTTAATTTTTATTTTTAAATGGATCCTCGAATTTAGCCTTTGGAAAAATCACTTAGGACCTAGGACTTAGGACTTATGAGGGGAAAAACATTTTCTAACCCTCAAGACACTTTAGATCATGACTTTTTTACATCTCAAGGGGTAAAACCCATTTGACATAGACCTTCATAGACCACCCAGTTCTGCGACACAACTATAATCTAGCAGATCAACGCACTAGGATTCCCCTAAGATTCTAATGACAAAATTCATTCCGGCTTTGGGGTTAGGCTGAAGGAAAACTCTGTTGATCATAGATCGGTGAGACAAAAAACCTTCTGGAACGTAGATTATCACTAAAACATTAGGTCCACCTAGGCAATTTACATACATGACTCAGCTCTGCTAAGATTGTTTACAATTCACACATGCAGACTGGGTTTACAACATAATATGATAAGGTCGACGATGACTGTCGAATGGCACTGACACGTCAATCAAGCGCTACCCTTTTGCGAAGAAAAGGGGGTGTACTGCTAAGATTAGTTGACACATAGTGGTCAACACATAGCATTAATAGATTCAGTTTTTCTATTTCTATTTCGAGTTCCTCTACCGGATCTATACTGTTTTTTTTTTAAATTTCCTACATAATTCACAAATTTGTTCAAAAGTTTGCTGAGAAATATCACCTTGTCCTAAAAGATTTAGATTATTTCTAGCATTATCAGTAAGTCCTCTTAAGAACAAGGTTCTAATAGTACTAGGATCAAACTTAAGTTTTAACCTTTGTAAAATATACAAAAATCTTTCTAGGTAATCTTCAAGAGTTTCATCATGATCCTGTATGATTGTAAAAATCTCATCCTGCATGTCCCGAGTTTTGCAATATTCTTGATATTTACACAAAAACGCTCTCTTCATCTATTCCCAAGAGGTTATAGTGTTTCCTCCTAACCCCATAAACTAACGTAGAGCTGAGTCCTTGAGAGTAACAGGAAATAATCTTAACTTCTGAGCGTCGATTGAATAATCATAACTTCTACACAGAATATCAAACTCGAATAGGAAAAAGTCATGATCTTCATAAACTTTACCATGGAAATGAGGGAGAGTTTATGGTGGAATATTCTTCATTTGCGCCACAATATCAGTGTCCACAATTGGAAACACAAAAGTGGATTGTTCTCCACTTACCTAGTTTTCACCAGTCCTTTCCACATGATCTTCATGGTCTGCCATTGTTTCCCCTTTACTTGAACCACTCTCAACAGGCTAAACCACACATGAGCTGTTGTCACCAAAATCCAGGTGGATTGTTCTTGCGTGATGGGTTTGAATTGGATTGGGCTTCCTACTTACAGAAGGAGACCCAACATGAGAATTGTTTTCAGAATTCTTTCGGCCCTTAGTGGGCTTCGAATCCTTACCTTTTCTAGGCATTCATTTCAAAAAAGAAAGAAAAATAACAAACAACTTCTAATAAAAAATGTTGTCAAAAATCAATTAACACTAGTAAAATTCCTTCAAAGAAGCTTTTCTAAACAATACTACAAAAAAATAAAGGACAAATTACCTCTATTGTATAATCAGAAAATTCTTACCAAATCAAATCACCTCCTTGGCAATGGTGCCAAAATGTTGGGTGCAGGAATTACACTTAAGCAAAATCCTCAACACTTAATTTGTCAACCCGGGGATCCATAAACTTAGAGATGAAGCACAGGCAATGCTAGAGATGGTATGAATCTTTCTAATATAAATCCCTACTTTCCTTAAAGCAAAGATTGCATAACCAAATTAAAAAGAGAAAAAGGCAACTTGAACCATCAAAATAATCTAAGACTAGAACAAGGAAGAATGCATTTTCAAGAGAGAATTAAAGATAAAGGGAAATCACTCTAGCTAATTATTGTTTAACTACTGAGTGTGTGTTTTTCTTTAGCAGAGACACTTAGCAGTCTCATCAAATGAGCCCTTCAACTTGCTCCTTGAGAGATTTCCTTCTTGCACTAATCTGTATTGTACTATCACAGTTTGCTGGCACTAGTGTAGGAACAGAGATTTATGCAGAAGGAATAAATGGTGTTTTTACTAAAGGCTTTTTACTTCCTGCAAGGGCTTGAACTTTTCCAGGTTCAAAGCACTCAGATCCCATGGCAAGAAACTAGTTCTTGCACCGTATCAGAGTTTCGTGCATTTAGCATTTAATTCTTAAAATGAGTGCTTAATTATTTCAAGTGCTATTATACTGTTAAATAAAATTGCACACATAAAAAGTGAATGTTTCTGATCTTGACAGAGTGCAGGAATAAAGAAACAATCAATATACATTTATCCTGTCATAAGCATTTAATGAAAGAAGGAAGAGTGCGGGAAGTAGACTAAGAAGGCTTGTTGCATCACACCAACGTGCATTGGTGTAGGTTCATTCTCCTGCTTGGACCAGGTGGGGAAAACCAACCAAAAAAAAAATGCAGAAAAGGAAATATCACACCAACGTGCACTGATGCAGGGTTATTTTTCTTGCTTGGACGAGGCGGTGAAAACCAACCAAACAGAATTGCAGAAAAGGAAATATCACACCAACATGCACTGGTGCAGGGTTATTTCTCCTGCTTGGACCAAGCAGGAAAAAAATCCAATCTGAAATCAAGTGCAGGAAAGGAAATTTATCTACTTCACACAACGGATCCGCTTTCACTCAGACAGGAATGCATGTGCTTAAAATTAAATCACACTTGGCAATGTAAACAAAAATTACAAGAAAAACGGGAAATGGGGTAAATGTGCTGGGTTGGCTGGGCCCTAGCCAACCAACACATTTCCCCTTTAAATAAAAACGCTGCTCAGTACTTTAATCAATTCATCAGCCCAAATACAGAAATGTGATTTGAAACATGAGGGAGAGCTCCCTTTTATTAATTCACTGAAGCAAGTACATATGTTAATACATCGTCCAACCCAGATTTGGGCGATAACAAAATACAGTAACCTGTTACCACCCTTCTGGCTATGTCTTTGTTCTATCAAAAACTTCCTCCATAGTCCTATTTACATTATACATTATATAGATCTTTGGCCAAAGGCCAAAATAGATCATTCAACTAATTACATAACCAAACACAGAATTTAGCTTTTCGGCCTTCAAAATTAGATAGTTAGCAAAACCGTCCGTAGCCAATCTCCAACTTTTGTCCTTCACAAATTTGATCTCGGCTGCCTTTGGATCGATCTTTCTGTCATGGTTAAAACTGCTCAAAACGAGGCGATTTGATCTCGGCTATCTTTGGATCGATCTTGCTGTCGTGGTTGAAGCTACTCAAAACAAGGCAATGATCAAGGAGGTTTGGATCTGCTGCAAGGATTTGTTGTGCTAGCGACAGTGCAAGATCTGATCCTGCACTAGGATCAATGGTCACAGTAAGTGCTCTAACTACCAAATAAACATTGAAGATATCGATAAGTTACAAAGAGTGATTAAGAGTAAGAAATCATGTAATAAATGATTAATTAATGCTAAGTTAAATTAAAAGTATGAAAAATAAAGTTCTTGGACTGGTGCAAAATGAAAGTGTATAAAAGAGGTAAAACAATGGTAAATCTTTATGATTTAGGAAGGGGAAATGGCAAAAAGAGAGCAAATTAAGGGGCTAACAGTTTTCGTTCCTTAACTTATGACAATCACTGTTATAATGTCCATACTTTTAGAAACCAAAGCATTGGACTTTCATATCTCTTTTACCCTTTCTCTATGGACCAAACTTGCCAAATTTCCCTTTTCTTTTGGCCATAGTAGCAAATTCCTTCTCCTTTGATCCCACATCATCTTTGGCTTTGACTCTAGTCTCCCCAAATTTTGCATAGAGACCAAAGTTCATTCAGCCAAGTAGCTTCCTTCTTGGCATATATACTTGATGTGAAGTTGCCCCATTCCTTGGGTAATGCATTGGGCACCACAGTTGTCATCTCTCTGTCTGACATAACTTCTCCCAGTTCTTGCAATTGGTCTCTCATCTCAAATACCTTCATGAAGTAGGGAGTTATTCCTCGTGACATGGGAAGCAAAAAGTATGTCTGGAATCAATTCCATTGTTTACAAAGAATAAGAAGCTTTTGGAAACCTCATTGAAATCTCAAGTATAGAAAGAAGAAGAGGTCATCATCGACAGAGTATTGGATAATGCATGTCTAAGCCTCCCTGCAAATTTTGAGACTTATAGCACATCCAATTCTACTTGAAATCAACACTCCCTCTTAGCGAGGAATGTGCTATCACAAAGCAACCTGTTGAAGCATCACTTTGTTCTGTAACATCTCCTTTTTCCCTACTAATGTCTGACATACCGTCCACCAACTACTGCACAAATGTTGCATCTGTACTACTACTGACTCTGCCACTATCAACATTGCATCCGTACTACAACTCCCTCTCAATTCTGCATCCGTGTTGCTACTGCCATTGTCATTGCCAATACTGCATCTGCAATGCAAGCTTCTCCAACTATTGCTGCTACTACCTCATCAATGGAAAAACATCCCAAATTACTGAACTGGTGTTCAGTATGATGCATCTCGTTGATGGAGTTTGATTGTTGCTAGTCTCTATGCTGACCCTCTGAAGCCTTTGCGTTGCTACTAACCTATGCTCTGTGCCAACAATACTGCTGCCAACTCTGCTATGTGCTGCTCAGTCTCTGACATTCCTAGCCACTGCAACTGTCACTCTGGAACTCCTCTGCACCAACTAACATTGGTCCATCCTGTTACATATTATTTTGGCTCCTCTAGCAAGGAATTGATTTGAGAGGTGGGTACCTCAAAGATCCTGCCCAATTGCAGTCCTTTCAAACTACAACTCTAAATCTCCCCACCCCCTCCTAGAGATGCCAGAGCTATCATGGCAAACTCCTCCTCCTCGATCTTCGTGGTTGCAACCTTCTGATCATGCTTCTCATCTTTGTCCTTCCTAAGAGGAAATTGTGTTGCGTAGTGACCGAATTCACCATAAAGCATTTGATCTTTGAAACATCTTTCTTTTTCTTCCACTTCCCCTTGGAAGTGAGGGTTCCATTCTCTTCTTCCTCCTTGGGCTTCGACCCACTACTGCTGCTGCTTCTGTTACACTTGACCAAGTATCTCCTCAACTCCTCTTGCTTAAGAGCTACCCACATTCCATCCCATCCTGGTAAAGTCGCCCTACTCAAGATGCTCTAGACAAAAACTTGCCACTCCTTAGATACTAAATTTAGTGCCAGTCTTACCATCTCGAAACCTTGAGGTGTTCACCCCACAGCTGACAGCTCATCTCGAGTCTCCTGAAGCGTAGTGAGGAAGAGATCAATGCACTCCCCCTTTTGCTTATGCAAAGATCTCATCTTTTGCTCTAACTACATCTTCCGCTGCTCAGAAGATCCTTGATACAACATCAACAATGCATCCCACATCTCCTTGGCTAGAAGTACTCTGAGGAAGAATTCCTTCTTCCTTCTGATGTCTTTTTGCCCAGCAATTGCCTACAAAAAATTGCGTCCAACCAGAAACCCCTCTTCACTGAAGCTTTTGTTGCGCTGCTCCCTCTGTCACTGACAAATCTTGATCTGGACATCCTACCTCTCTGTCAACTCGCTCAGAAAGAGATTTACCACGAAAATCTTGCCCTCCTAGCCTGAATTGCGCAATCACTATGGGGATTCAAATTGTTGCCTTTGCAGGAATTTCGAACTCCCTTCCTCCTTCAGCGCTGAGCTCTTCTGGCACTACTCTCATGTTTCACTTGCAGCTCTGAAACCATGTGAAAATTTGGATGCCCAAATTTCTACTGCAGCAATTGATTGCATTTCTCCTATTTGTTAATTACTGAACCAAATTATTTATTGTTTTCTACAATAGAAACTAAAATGAATACATTGTAGCCTACACCATTTAAATTATCAGCGAAACAAGAAATTGAACAAGAAATAAACACAACACATCTACACAATTATTTTTGGACAGATGCCCCTAGAAAAAGCCAATGCGGGAAAACCGGTGCAAGTGCAACAATTGAGGGTTTATTATTGAGTAGTAGTAATTTTTGAATACAATCTCTGGATGCCTTCCTGAAAATCTAGTTACAGAGAATATCATGACAGAAAGATAAGTGAGGTTACCTCACACTATCACTAGAAATCCTGGCTGATCCAACCACTCAATGAGTTTCCCATGGCTACCTCTATGTAATCACTGCGTCAACCCAACATCAAACCCCATGGGGAAAACATCACCTCTTCAGCTGATCAATCCGCGACTCAGGAAATTCGATTTTCACCTCCCAGTCTCACACCTCGACTTTCGGCTTCTATAATTGATTCTTTCCCTCTTGGCTTTTGTGCTGCCTCTGCGTGGCCTTGCATCAACTTCTCTAGCTCTGCACTACCACTACTGGATCTCTCTCTGCTTTCCCTACCGAGTATTCTCCAATTGGGAAACATCTCCCTTCGGATACTATCCCTGCCCCTCTTTGAAAAAGATCACTATCGAAAATCTCTCCCGCAGTTGCTCTGCTTCAGGAAATCAAACTTTTGATCTCCCCTCTGTGTATTTTCCAAGTGCCCCTCGAGCCTCTTCTTATATATTTTTGTTGGACAACCAATGGCGCAGATTAACTTCTAATCAATGGCTTATGTTATTTTGGATTCCCTCTTGGCTTTTGTGCTGCCTCTGCGTGGCCTTGCATCAACTTCTCTAGCTCTGCACTACCACTACTGGATCTCTCTCTGCCTTCCTTACCGAGTATTCTCCAATTGGGAAACATCTCCCTTCGGATATTATCCCTGCCTCTCTTTGCAAAAGATCACTATCGAAAATCTCTCCCGCAGTTGCTCTACTTCAGGAAATCAAACTTTTGATCTCCCCTCTGTGTATTTTCCAAGTGCCCCTCGAGCCTCTTCTTATATATTTTTGTTGGACAACCAATGGCGCAGATTAACTTCTAATCAATGGCTTATGTCATTTTGGCTTGATCCTCTTCTTCTTCTAGAAGTTACACCCATAGTTTAAATTAATATCCATTAATTATGTTAATTTCCTAAGTTTAGACTTAGGGACCCATTAAAAATAATTAATTATTTTAATAAAACTATCTCCAGGTGGAATTTCCCAAAACGATTTTTGGGTATTGGAGAATGCATGTGTCTAAGCCTCCCTGCAAGTTTTGAGACTTATAGCACTTCCGATGCTATGAGAAATCAACAAGAAGAAGTTTTTTACTTGGAAGAAACTTGGAAATTCCTAAGCAGGGAGCTTAGGTACATTCCTTTGTAATAGGACAAATCATTCTGTTCTTCACCTGGGAAGACAAAATGGAGGATTGTGTAATCTTTTGGCATTCGATGCTCTTTGAAGATGAGATAGGGCATCCAACAGTAAGAGTAGTCGTGGAGGACCAATATTCTTTGTGGGACTAGGGAGTCCAAGATAAGAATAGTCCTCATTAAAAGCAAGGTATATTTCGAGAGAGACAATGATGAGTGTGCCTATAAATCATTGGTCTCCTAGCATTGAGCTAAAATCTTGTGGAGATATGGAGTTGTTAGTCAAGGCCTTGCTATGTAACAATGTTGGTTGATATGAACAAATGAGTTACATATCCAAATTCTTCTTATGAGAAATTCTTTAGATTAAGAAAGTCCAAGTACCATTATGAATACCTCCCTAGTTAAGAGGAAGTGTTGAAAAGTGTAACTAGGTTCGGTCTTCATAATGACATGTAATTATGATTTTATGTAATGAGATGTAAAGAAGAAAAATAAAATTATTATTGACTTGCTTCATGGGTTTCATGAGCAAGAGATTTTTTTTTTTTGAGTCAAGACTCCCTTTGAGAGTCTTTAGGAATTATTTGTCATCTAGTCCTAAAATGATAGCCATTGCCATATAATGAAGTCATGTTACACTTTGTAAAAAGGTCAATCTTGTCTATGTAAATTATCCTTCAAGACCTTGTCATCTATCCTCTTCAAGTCAGCCTTCAACTATGGAGGAACTCATTAGAAGTTGTCCTTCAACTATGGAAGAACTCATTAGAAGTTGTCCTTCAACTATGGAAGAACTCATTAGAAGAATTCGGTCTAACTCTTGAGATCATGTCGGCCTAAAGGACATGAGATGAAGTGTATATGTAGCTTAACTTGGCCTCACTTGAAGATACACTTTCGATCAAGCAACTTGACTTGACTTCGATAAGAAGAAGTGTGAAATAGAAGGGAACCAATACTGTGAAGAAAGGAGAAAGAAGTTTCTTCTGGGAAGTGCGAAAATAGGTCTCTTCTGGGCAGAGTGAAGGAGGGATTATTTTGGGACAGCGAAGAAGAGATTCTTCTAAGGCAACGAATAAAAGGTTTCTTCTGGGGTAGTAAAGGAGATTTCTTCATCGAAGGAAGGATTCTTCTAGGAGACTGATATAGAGGTCTAGAGACCGAGTCTTTCTAGAGGAAACTAGTAAAATCCTAGAGACCAAGATTCTCTAGGAGAAGTCGAGAAGAAGCAAGTGAAGGATAGAGGCTGAGTTTCTCTAGAAGGAGTCGAGGAGAGAAATTCGAGATCAAGTAGGAAGTCGAGAAAGGACGAGGCAGAACGTCAAGGTTAGTGACAAGGTGGTCTTGGTACTTATTAGTTGAAGATCTAGAAGAAGAATTTTGATAGGGTTTCCCTCTCAAGAAGTGAGAGGTTTTGGCCCTGGCTGAGAAGCCTACATACTATGTCACTTGCCTTTTATTATGCATATTGATAATTGTCAAGAGAACACAATAGTAACATAACAAAGAAAATACTATAAGCTAAGAAGTAAAAGTATATCACAAGCAATTATCAAGCAGAGAAATCTTTTAACTATTCACGCCCTAGAGTTCTCAAAATAAGTTAGGGTTTGAATTATGTTCAATATTAGGGCATGAAATGGTATATATCAGCCTTGGAAAAGCCCTACAAAATTATGCTTAATCAAAAGGGAACAAGGGTTTCCAACAGAGACTAGGGCTTACTCAAGAAAACAAGTTTTAGTTTTGTTAGATGTATGTAAACAACAACAACTTTAGGTGACAACACACTATTAAGGCATGCAAGTCAATAAATGATGCTATATTTTGCTTTTAGATGGTTTATGTAAATTATCCTATAACTTAGAGCCACTCCCATGCAATAAGACAACACTTTAGACACAAATCCATACCTAAAACTCTAGCGGCTACCCCAACCATCTAGGAGAGAGAAAATCTAGGGGAAATTTGCGTAGTTTCAAGATGATCAACACACCTCTAGACTTGTGCTAACCTACAAGGGAAAATGGAGTCTTATTGGAGCTAAATACCAAGGACCTTAAGGCCACTTCAATCAAAGCCTCCCCAGTAGTGTCCTTCCTATATCCTTGAGGCCTCAAACCACTAGAATAGGATCAAAGACTAACCACCTAGGTAAAGTGGGGGAACAAGAAAATAGTCAAGGTTAGTGAATCATCTAGATCACCCCTTGATTCATATTAGTATACCCCAAAACAATAAGTAAAAGCATACGATCACAAAATTGTTAAAGTATGTGTTGATGGGTGATCCACCTTCCTTCGAGGAATGGCAAATGGAAAAAAGAAATATGACCAAAGCATATATGTGGAGGTTCATGAAAATTGTTGATCAACATGATTGTTCGTTGGCTATCCAAGGAGGAGAAAAAAATATCCCATTGGTTACCCACTTTTTGGTCGGTAACGGTCCATTAAAACAATCTTTGTCATGATAAAACTTCTCCCCTTAAACTCAACTAAGGGAGTAGTAGAAATTGAAGATCTATCAATAAACAACCCATTCAAAATCTCTAGTCAATTTTCATTCATGGTTGATCGTGGAACATTTCCAAGGAAATCAACAACAAACAAGAGGAATGTTGTACGAGTGCACAGTCAATGATACACAACAATATGATGTCAATCCATCCACAATTGATCTGGATGGTTGGTATTAGTCCACAATTTAGCCTTTCATGTCGCTTTTGCAATGATCTAAACACAAATCTTTGTTTCCTAGGTAAACTCATGTCATTAGTATGAGGGGTTTGATGTGGCTCATATTTATGTTATGCGGAATCAAATCATGTTGCAGTGACATTGTCATCTACAATGACAATATCATCCATCTCGTCAATTTGTGCAACATAATCGACAAGGGGTTGCACTTCTAGGAACTCACTTTGACTTATCAACGACATTGAGGTTATGCAATGAGCTAGTAGCAACAACATATCCAAGGCAGGCTCTATATTTCTACACTTTAGGGTTAATAGAAACAGTGATTACTTGTCCATTCTTCTTATGTCCTCCTCCCATATATCACATTTTGCTAAGCTGTTTAGACCCAATACTAATAGTGTGTTTTTCATACATAGGTGATGACCCATCCATTCTTCTTATGTCCTCCTCCCGTATATCCCATTTTGTTGCTAAGCAGTTGAGAACCAATACTAATAGTGTGCTTTTTAAATGTAGGTGAAACAAATGCATGTGATGAAACACAAAAGTCAACATCATCCTTCTTACAAGTAGTAGGGATACAATCGATAATATGAAGGGTGGAAGAAGTAATAGGTGAGCATGATAGTTGAATAACAATATTCTTCTCAGCATTATGTAGTCAAGCTGAAGATTTTTTTGCACTCTTTGCAACCCCTGAATAATCTAATTCTTCTCGTTGAACTGCAGTGACAAGACATCATAATATTCTTGTAATGTCTAATATTTATCAAATAGTTTGCTATTATATGCTTAAAGCAAGGTGACTTCTTCACAAAGCACTTCCAATGAAGCTTTTAAATAGGTAGCCTTATTAGCTTCTTGTGCATTTTTCTTCTCTAACTACAAATTTTCTCCTTCAAGACAACTTTTTTTGAATAATAGAGAGCCTTAACTTCTTTGTCCAAATCATCAAGAAGGTTGCCCTTGATCTCAAATTCAACTACAAGATTATAGAAAATGTTTCCCATGGTTGTCCCTTCTGATTTTCTCAACGATAGTACTCTAGAATAGTACTTTAGTCTTCAATTAATTCTTGAGTTGTTCATTCTCTATCTACAGGAGTCCAACAACTCATTGCAGTTAAAGACCTCATTATGAAGTTGATTTGTTGCCTTCTTCTCATGAAGTTCCTACAATATTTTACCATTGTGATAATTTGGAAAATAGACTCAAATAAGAGTAACCACTAGTCAATTCATGATCCAAGACATCCATGTAATCTCACATAGAAAGATCACATCGGACATAGATCTCACTCTTTTTACAAAAACCCCAAGGCATAAAATTGGGTAGTTGCTACCAAATTTGGGCATAACATGGATCAAATAATAGGAACCCAACATATAAATAATTAAGGGCATAATTTGGTCAATTCACGAGCTAATATATCCAGGTAATATCACGTAGAAAGATCACATTGAACATAGGTCTCATTCTTTTTATAAAAACCCAAGGCATAAAATCGGGTAGTTGCTACCAAATTTGGGCATAGAGGCATGGATAAAATCAATAGGAGCCCAACATATAAAGAATAAAGGACACAATTTGATCATTGAACAATATGCTTTATGAGTATTGATGTATGTAGCTTGCACAGGTACTTCTACACGAGCTTAAGTATCTAGGCATGCATAAGTCACCCAAGATCTCCTCAGAACGCTTGCTCTAGTGTGAGCAAGTTGCATTTGCAACTTTGATCCAAGTGGATATTGGTGGCCGCCTACCTATTCCACTTGGACTCTAGCATTGTTTCTTTTATTTTCTTTAATTGTAGCACAATTTACAATTTTTGGAAGTTTTTCAGGTCTTTAACTTTTGGAGTTGTTTTGAGGCCCTTTTTTTGGAAAATGGGCAAACCCACAGCCTACTATAGCGGTTTGCATTCGAAAGTTGTAGTCCTTGGATAAATGTTTCTAATAAGGTATCATACACATCAAATGGAGATCATTACAACCCAGAGAAGTTGGTGTACCAACTAACCCCAATGGGACCCACAAACTTTTGGTGCTTCATCTCCTAGGGTTAGGTTTTTGAATGTTTTGGGTTTTCCCTTATTTCTCAATAATAAAAAGGTCTACGAGCCTCATTGTAACACAATACCTAGTCTCTTCTTAGATATAAGATACCATTATTTGAGCTAATTAATTTCCATTTTGAACGTAAACAATTTTCAATATTTTGTTTTTATTGTAGATCTATGTTTTTGTTTAAATTTGTATTTCATTTTGTCCTGCATAAATATCGATTAGTGGTATCAGAGCAGTCTGTTCTTTCTCTTTTTTTGTACATGTCCCCAACGAGGTCGTGGTAAAAGGAGTTAGGGTTTGAACTGGTTGAACTTTTTCAAGACCGGTCTCGCGGACCCCGACGATCTCCTATGGCAGAAGAATAGAAAGACGAGGGAGCAAGAGATCCTTTCAAAATATTGCTTGAAGAAACCCTCAAGCAACAAAGGAATGAGAAGATGGACAACTTTGCCCAAATCCTTCAGCAGATGCCCACAGGCGACACATCTTCATCCAACAACCACCTTGGAGGGACCACTCCCTTTAAGGTACAAATCAACTTTGAAATTCCCATATTTGAAGGCCAGATAGATGCAGATGTCATGGGTAAATGGTTAAATATGTTGGAAGGATATTTTTTGGTTCATGATTTTCCAATAGGTAGAAGATTACTTTTACATTCCTCAAAGTCACCCCCCACATCAAGGACAGTAGGAAACCTACTGTGAGTAGAGGGAGGATAGAGAACCCTTATTGTTTTTAGCCACACCCACTTTTCATTTTTTCCAAGATGCCATGAAGGAACAGCGTGAGTAGAGGGAGGATAGAGAACCCTTATTGTTTTTAGCCACACCCACTTTTCATTTTTTCCAAGATGCCATGAAGGAACAGCGTTACCCTGTCACGAACTATGAAGATCATTACATAAAATGGACCACACTGTGGCAGAGAAGAGACTAAGATGTGTCGGATTTCACAAATATTTTTCATACCCTCCGCACGAAGTTGGGTATTAAGTATTATGAATGACATCTAGTACTCAAGTACCATGACTATCTACACAAGTACATCTAGGACGATATGGAGTTCCTGGACATCTCCTCGCTTGGCACCGCCTATCGATGTTGTTAAGATCGAACAAAAAATTAAACAAAGGAAGCAAGACTTTGGATCTACGAATCTGAAGCAAGGGAAAGACGCCCCAAATCTGCAAAACAAAGGATGAAGCCAAGGTGGGGTGACCCAAGAGAACCCATCAAAGCCACAAGAAAATAACAACACCACAAAGACAAAGAAGGACATAGGAAAGTGGTGTGAGTTGTATAAGATCCCCACTCACAACACAAGTGAGTGTTGAGCCAAGCAATCACTGGTGGTCGAGCTGAAGGCTTCAGAGTCTTTCGACTCTGAGTCAGAACCCAACAAGGGGAATGACAAAGGGAAGCATATTATTGATGCAAATTCCAACGCCACCGTTGCCACCACCAAGATCTTGAAAATTAAGCACGAAGATCCAGGAGAAGGGGAGTGTCTCTTCCACTCATAGATGTGGGTGAAAGGGTCTCCACTACAAATCATTGTCGACATTGGGAGCCGAAAGAACCTCATCTCAGAAAATATCGTTGCGCAGTTGGTCCTACCAACTAAACCACACCCTCAGCCATACACCATCAGGTGGCTCCACCAAGGACGAGATCTCCATATCAGCCAACAATATCTTCTTCGCTACAACATAAAACACTTCACAGATGAGGTACTATGTGACGTTGCTCCTCTTGAAGTTTGTGATGTATTATTAGGCCAACCATACTTGTGGATGCGTAGTGTTGCGTATGAGTCGAGGCATTGCACTGTTATCATTACTTTAGGCAGTAAGTTATACAAGATACTAGAGGTAGGCTTGCCTAACAACATCTCTTTGATCTCTTCTAAGCAATGCAGTAATATCATCTCCCAAACTAGGAAATTTGTTTTCTTTTTTATTCGTTCTCAAAGTAAGGGGAAGAATGTGGTCACATCCATGGGCCCTGCAAAGGGTTTCATTGCACAACAGAAGAAGGTGGATAAGGTCGTGGAAGAGTACATGGACATCTTCTCCTCACCTACAGGGGTACCTTCACACTGTCAGGTCAAGCATTCAATCAATTTGAATCCCAGAGTGCCTCTACCGAATGGACTTGTTGTCACTCACATTATATAGGCACTGCAACAATTGCTCAGGGTGGAGACTGTCACTCTAATCCCCACCCACTCCATTCTAGTTGTCTCCCAACAACAGGCTATGAGGGGTAGTCCCTATGGAAGTGAGATGATGGAAAGAAAGTTGGGATCCAACTTGCCTGGGAGACACAATTGAGTGGCCTAGCTACTTGGTTAAATTTAGCAAGATCAATGATTAGATTAAACTTAAGTATGAGACCAGTGCCTAACGGAGTCACAATTCTTGCTTATTGTAAGTTAATGCCCAAGTAACTAGATGGACAACCGTTGCTTAAATGATTGACTAACGTGTATGCTTATGCAAATCCTTGTATCTAGGTGGAATGCAGGGATCTTGGGTACTTTTAATTATATGCCTAATCAATATAAAACCTTCTCTTAAATGTTTTGAAGCTAGGCTCCAAGGTAGGTTGTGGGAAAGAGACCAATAGGAAGTAAGCAAAGGCTTGATTAACGAAACCTTCTGTTAGGCTCCTATCACTCGATGCCTCTGGCGCTGTAGAGACTATGACTTTAACTGCTGCAAGGTCACCGTGTTAACCACCGAAGAGTTGTTAAGACCCTTAAGCTAGATCAGAAGGGTGCTTCCTAGGTTTCTATCAACCAAGCTTATGCTTAGAGGTAAATTATTAAGTGCAAGGCTAATCCCAAAATGAGATGCAAAGCTTATGAGTGCGTTTTGAGTTAAGATTGTTTAATTCTTTAAGTACTTAAGTTATGATCAACTTTTAATGACAAGAGTACTTAACAATAATTAGAAGACAATCTTAAAACAAGACAAGTGTTTAATGATACAAGTATCAATGTTAAACAATAGATAAATCCTCAAGATGCTTAAACAATGATAACAATTTAAAGGAACTTAGAGGACTTATCCACTTATCAATTAGACAATGGTTATCAGCACAAGATGCCAATCACAATTACTCAAGATATTCCAATGATTATTCTATAACAATATTACCAATGATCTTATGTCAATGTCACAATGTTAATTAGATTTCAAATGCCCAAAGTTACTTGATTAGAACTTAGATGTGTGAGTGATTTTAGCACCAAGTTAACAAATTCTCAAAATCTATCACAAGACAAGCAGTAGTTAGAGCTTGACAACATAAACCACTATGAACCAAGCAAATGATGAAGATGCAATATGGGACAGCAGTAAATATCCTACTTCAAAGCAAGGAAATTGTCACATATGAATCATAATATGACCAAGAAGTAATCTAATGACTTTCCAATGTAAATTAGTGAATTTTAGCCACTTATGATGATATCCTAACTGATATATTAGACCTAAAACACTTATTATAGTAGTAAGTAAAGTGAACAATCAGTGAGCTATTGATGCTACAACAAGTGTCAAAATACGTCTATAACTTAGAATAAGCTTGCCAAATTGAAAAAATATTTTAAAGTCCTTTAAGGTGCAATATTTAGAAAATATCATATCTGATCCCCTGAATTTAAGCCCACTTATGATGATTTCCTAACTGATATATCAGGCCTGAAACACTTATTACAATAGTAAGTAAAGTGAACAATCAGTGAGCTATTGATGCTGCAACAAGTGTCAAAATACGTCCAAAACTTAGAATAAGCTTGCCAAACTGAAAATTAGATTTTTCAGTCCTTTAAGGTGCAATATTCAGAAAATATCAAATCTGATCCAATGAATATGCAGAAAATTTCCAGCAAGCTAAAAAGTAAATCTAGGTTAGATATGCAATGCCCAAGTGACCAAAACTTTATGAAAATTTTGCTATGCAATTTTGAACTATTTTAACCAAGTAGATGTGTTTTTAGGGTTTTTAATTCATTGTTATGAAATAAATATTACAGTTGTATGAAAAGAGTGAGAAAATGAGGGTTTAGAGAGCAAACCCTAGGCCCAAGGCCTTGTAGATCACTTGCCCAAAACTTGTCAAAATTTCTCCAATGATTTGCCACTTGAAAATGCCAATTTTTGAGCCAAATTTTCTGCAAAATACACCAAGCTTTTCAGTCCCTAAAAATTCAGAAATGGACAGAGAGGAATCTAGGGCTGACACGGGGATTAGAGGCGGACATTGGCCTTGGAGAGGCTAGATTAGAGTCTGGGGAGGGAAAATGAAACTATTGCTTCAAAACGTTTAATTTGTTTCATACTGCAATTTTACTCAATTTCTCCAATGGGTGGTCTTGCAAACAAATTTGGAGTACCCTCAAGGGCCTAGATCTAACTCTTATTCTAGATCTCACTTGATTTCACCTCCAAAAATGGAGATAAAAATACCCAAAACCTCAATATACAAAATCCCAAAACCCCAATTAGAAATAATTTACAAATTATGTTTTACAAATTTATATACAAAATTTACAAATATGCAATAATATACAATGCGTTTTAAAATCATTTTTTGGAAATAAATTTTTATGGAGTTTTCTTTGATAAATGGCTAACTATGTTACACAGGTTCGGGAACCCGGGGGTGGGGTTCTCCAGCCTGTGCCAAGTTCTCATCTCCAAGTACCGGATTCAAGTACAGGAGCTTCTAAGAAGAACCCATAAGAACCGGATTCTTCTATGAAGAATTGAGTTCTCCATTAAAAAAAGTGGGTCCTTTTGTCTTGACGGATATAGAGAACCCCAATGATGGGTACTTGGAACCCCAAAATCAAGTTTTTTGATCAAGTTCTTTGGGGTTCATTTTAGTTTTTATTTTAAAAATTTTAATTAGTTTAATGGGTTTCCCTTAATATTCCAAGTAGCTAGTTCTTCATATTGCGAAAGGAATTGGAGTACTTATGTCTTTATCCATTCAGTAAAAAGTAATAGGTTGGGCTTAGAGAAGGCAAAGAACTTAGTGTACATTCACAACACACTTCTTCTCATATCTCAAAAAGACCCTGGGTACAAGGAGAGTCCTTTCAAGAGATGGGACAGATGATGTTATGTGTGGATGAGAAGATACAACCAGATGGCCTTATTAAGCTACCTCTAATTGCTATTGATGAACAAGAGCCTCAAGATGAGAGTGATTCCTACTTGGAGCTGATGACATGGCTTGAGGAAGCCATTGTTCACTATTAGCTATTTTTATTTTAGTATTTTAAAATTTTCTAGTTCATGTTTGGAGATGTCTTAAGGAAAATTTTGAATGTAGTATGACAATGGACATATATAATGATTCTCATTAATATGTGAACTCCAATTTTCATTTGATATCAAACTAGAAATTTTGAAATTTCGATATGAACGTTGAATGTTCAATTATGTGCATGTTTAAATCTTTAAAGTTTAAATCATAAATATTTTAATGTCCTTGTTTAAAGTTGAAAAATATACAAATTCATATATATTATAATTTATAAAATTAATATTTTTATATATATATAATAAATTATAATATACCTCCAAAGAACCCATGCACCCTATTTCAAAAAATAACGTACCTGTCCCCGAACTCATGTTTCCTGGCAACATAGATGGCTAATAATACTTGGGAAACTAAATGTAATTTATAACCTTAGCGAAGTCAGATAAACCATAAAAATATTTGAATTCCAAACAAGGTCAGTTCATGCCCACAGTTTGTGAACTTGGAGCCCAATGGTTGGGGAACCTACAAACACTATATATTTTTCTCAAGAAATCTTGTTAGACATATGGCAAATCAAATCACCTAAGATAAATCCAAAATCTACCAATAGAATGATCTTATCCCCATATAATGAAAAGCAAACTTTTAAAAATATTAAGCACAATATACGAAAGCCCGTACCCAACACCACATATAAATGAACAATGAACACCATGAACTGTACCACAAAGTCTTTATTATTATTCAAAAAACATTCACAGCGGGACAATAGCGTTACATCAACTTTCTTGTTGAAAACAATATTTTTAGCCAAAAATCAGATGACCTGAGACTCAAATGACTCTCTAATTTATAGATAAATCCTCCAAGTGGAAAAATAACGTATAGTTGGTTTGATCTTTGCCAAAATAATCTCGGAGATTGATAAATATTTGATCGCTTTTAATCTCTACCATTGAAATAATTATTTTTGAAGAATTTTTTGAATTTCTCATTTAACCCATCTTAAGCTCAAAATTAATTATTTTGAGTTAATTTCCTCAAAAATTTGACTTTGACTTAACCATCGTAGTATACCTATGGGGATATTATGCGGTACAGAGGGAGGTACCCAAGGGAATAATAATGTGATGGGCCATATTTAATAAATAAAGTGGTTACTCCACATTATGTAAGGGTCCACAAGTAGTTAGGGAATAACTTGATAAGCCCATTGTAATGGGTGTATATTATTGAGAGACCCATGGTATTGTATGTATGAAGCCTATATAGAGGCTAAAGACTATAGTGAGATATGTCAAGTATTATGGTATTGACAAGCATATGGGTTCTGGAGTGTTCTCCTTCCTTAAGGAGTATTTGTATGGTGCTATGTTGTAAGAAACGTGGTATAGAGGTCCGTTTCCATACGGAAATGGGTACGAAACGCGGAAACGCGTTTGGTACGGCTGTGAAACGCGTTTCCGGCCGTACTGCCATGTTTCTCGAAACGGAAACGTGGCCAGTACGGCCGGAAACGCGTTTCAGGGCCGTACGACCCACATTTCCTCATTAACTTGTGTTTTTTTTAAATTTGTTTTTTAATTTACTTTTAGGGTATGTTAGTGACTTCTTGTTGCTTCTAGATGCGTGTCTAAAGCTATAAAAGTGAATTTTTGCCCTAGTGTTGATATGCAGTTCATCAAGAAGTTTGAGGGATATGCAGTTCATGGTAATGTTAAATTCTTAAAGTAAAAGTGATATTCTCCTTTATTTTTCATTTTCATCCTTTTACTTAAATTTTTAACATTATCATGAAATGACTCAGGATGTTTGAG
>APFE031000547.1:76910-154917 GCA_000404065.3 Pinus taeda | reverse complement strand
TCAAAATCATGAAATCTACTGGATATTCCCAAGAATCTAAGGAGACTGAAATATCTTCTAATACACCGTCTGGTTTGATTATTGATCTATCTGCAAGTTGTAGTAAGGTGGGTGTAAAAAGAAGATTAGGAAGTTTAAGCTATTCCATAGTCTGTCTACTCATAATGTTGATAACAGCCCCTAAGTCAATCAAAGTGTTTGTAATTTCTATCCCATTGATATGTGTCTTGACAATTGGACTACCTGGATCTACATACTTCTGCATGGTAATTTTTCCCATCATGATATCTGCAATTTTTCCTACTAGGTGGATTCTTCTTGTATCTCTTGTTTTACTTCCTGGTCTTTTGAGACTCAACTCCTTTATTGTTTTTGCTAGAATAGGAATCTCTCTAATGGCTTGTAGCAAGGGAATCTTGATACATACATTCTTTAATTCATCTAGAAAATCATAATTAGGCAACAAGATTTGTTTTTCCACCCCTTTATCAATTTGTAATCTTTCAGGGAAAGGAGGTGTGGATGAAGATGCAGGTTACTCAACTACAGGAGTTGTGGGGGTTAACTTTTCTTTCTCTTTTTGAATGTTTGAGTTTTGAAGAGATGCTTCCTCAGAACCTTTATTGACTTTGAGAGAGTCCTCCTTAGAGGTGTCTTGCTCTTGAACATCTATAGAAGGTTTTTCTAAAACTCTACCAGACCTAAGTTGTACATCATTGAGAGTGTTATCACTCAGGTTGTCCCTAGGCTCCTAATAGGGATACGGTTGAGGTAACCACAAACCAATCTTTGGATTGCAGGTTCTAGCCCACCTGCAATCAGAGAGGGCTCTCTCCTTATAATTCAACCTCTGTTGATGATTTTAGGCTAGCTTTCTGGCTTCAAGGGAGTGTTGTTTGTTATTGGATGGAAGGTAGGATTCTCGAACAAAGAGGCAAGGTAAGGTGTGATAAGTTTCAAACCATTGGGCATGGAGTCATGGATTGAGGCTTGCGAGTGTTTTCTTGGTCACAAGGGGATACAGAGCGGCATAGCCACACAGGATACAATTATCAGTCTGCTGAAAGTATGGAATGAACATCAAGGATGAAAGGCAAAGGAGAATCATTTCATCATGTTGAAGAAGAGGAGAAATGGATGAATGGGATCCAGGAGCAATTAAGAATTCCTAAACATGCACTCATATGTGAAAGAAACAACGTAAACAAGATCATTTAAGTATACATGTTCATAACTATTTCTGAAGAAAACATCGAAAAATGCAGAAATTGAACTTAAGGTGTAATGAAACAAATCTTAAGCTATTATTTTTTTCTGCAATTTAGAAGGCGGAACGGTGGTAAAAATCATAAAAGTAAACAGAGGAGAGAAACACTTATTGGATCATGTAGAGACGCAGGAATTCCGTAATCATTCCTTGGCCAAGAGAAAACATCAAGTAGTTTCGCAACCCATGCTTTTAGGAATCTTTGATTATGGAAATTATGACAGTTACAGTGCGAGTCTCTGCTCAGAGAAAATGCTGGAAAGAAGACTGACCAACTACTACTACCAACCAACCAACCCCTCACAGCATTGTTCAGGGTGGTATTTATAAGCAAAATATCGGAAAGACATCATTACAACCGACCTAAATAGGTCTGCTAGAAAACTCTTCAAAAATCTAAGTGTCGCTGGAATTAAATGCAAGTAAATCTTTTTGGCTGCGCTAGGGGCAGCTGAATCAGAAAAGGTGACAATGTGGCCCTTGGGGGCTAGATGCGGTGCTGCTGGAATGATTGTGCTTTGGGAATTGTAGTTCTGCTCTGGTGTGAGTTGAATGCGCAATAATTATGATTTGAGAGCTTCAAGTTGCTTTGCCCTCTTTCTATGAATCTGCTGGAAGGTATTAAATGTTCTCCTGCTTCGGGCCGCTGCTCAATATTTTCACTGATACTCTTTGCCGCTACATTGATGGCTTCCTCCGTCGACTGATACTCTTTGACACGCTTGACGCCTGATGATTTGATCTGATACTCTTTAAACTCTGTCATTGATCTGCTGCTGTCTTTAAATCGGATCATTTTGGCACGATCAGGCGATTTTCGGGCTTTCCGGTGCACAAGGGGCTAAGAAATCAAAAGATTCCCTGAAGATTCCTTGAAATGGCCTATTTCCCATAGCGGCGCTAATCGCGCATCAAAAACTGCCTCTGTTTCTTGTTGTGGAGCTCCGAAGTGCGATTTTTCTTCCTGCGCGAAGCTTCGGCTTTCTGGCTGATGACGTCAGCATGACGTCGGCTGTATGGCGGATGACGTCAGCTGTGGTGGGTCTCTGGTACAGAATGACATGGTGAGGTGCTGATATAGGAGGTAGTGCGGTGAATTAGCTTCGATGCGATCGCAATATCGCATCGGCAGGGAAAGGAGGGTGCTTGAGTTGGGCATTTGGCGCTTGCGACCGCTGACTGCCGATATCGCGATATCGCGTCGAGTGGTGCCGGATGGATCATAACTTGCATGGAGAGGAAAGTGTGATCTTGCGATGCGATCTGGCTTTAAGGCTCTGCGGAGTGTAAGGTTTTGGGCGGAAAGAGCAAGTAGGTGGGTGCGAAGGGCATTTTGAGGTCTCGGAAGGGGTCCGATCACTTGAGAGGGATTTTATACTCTGGAAGGATTCCATTGTATCTGGGAGATGGTTTGGAGGTCAATGTTTCTTGCTTAGTTTCAGGTAAACTGAGCAATTCCCGGGGGTACTTATGGTTATTTTTCAACCCGGGGGAGGGATATTATGTAGGGGAAAATTACTTAATATTAGTAGGGGGGACAGGAAGAAATAGGGAGCTAAATAATAATGTTAGTGGTTAATATGGAGGTGGTAAGAAAGCGCTAAGTTTAGGCGAGCTTAGGCTGTTACAAGGGGGTAGGACCATTCTTTCGGGAAAGTATGCAACAACTTTGAGTGAAGCAGATCTTCACTCAAGCTAGTGTTATGAAAATGATGAAATTTGAGAGGTGTCAAGTAGATCTTGAACTCTTTTGGGGAAGTTAGTTAATGATTGGGGAAAGCAGAGAAGGGAAGTTAGTTGTACCTCTTTTGAGATTCTCGCATAGAACTTCTTTGCTGACTGTGTCCTGAATGAGATGACACCTGAAAGTCTGGAACTGATAAGAAATTAGGATTCAGCAACCTCAGAACTACCTACCCAGCCTACTTACCTAGCATTTTTTCTTCTTTTGATTTGGGTGCACTTAGACTTGCAAACCCATCATTCATTTTTATTTTGATGCTTTCCTATCTACATACTACCCTTATTTCTTCCGAGGGCCTAGATTAAGCTGTTGGGCTCCTCTGCTTCTCTAACTATCTAAGAATCTGCCAAGATTAAACTATTTGGACAGATTTGCATTCTCTACATTCTAAAACAGGAAATTTAAACCTAGGGAGACCAAGATTAGACTGTTTGGACCTCCCTTTAACTGAAACATTGGCGATACCGGGATAACTTTACAAAATTTGGAAGGCAATTGAATGAACTTGAAGTAGCCTTCTTCGTTTGGAGACTGTTTAAGCAAATATGGAGCATTGCAGCAAGCAAAGTACGACATATTTGGCCTGTAAAATGTCAATCATGAAATATGACTACCCTGCTGCAGCAGGAAGCTAACAGAGAGGAACAATCATATAGGTAGGAAATTGTTGTCCATCAATCATGTAAGTATTCTGAGGATTTTTATTGTTAGGATTTGGCAATGGCTGAGCTGGAAGTTGATTTGTCTTCTGTTGAAATGGGAGCATGAGTTGAGGATTTGGATTTTGTTGAGGAGGTTGTTGTTGAGGAAATGGCAATGAAAGTTGTAGACTTCGATTTGGAAGTTGTGGAGTTTGTTGAAAATATGGAGGAAATTGATAAAATTGAGAAAATCTCCCATAAGGATTTCGCATAGCTTGAACCCATGATTGATATGGATTTTGAGGTTGGGGCCAAGGTTGTTGCCAAGGATTCCAATTTGGTGGGGGTTGAAAATTCATAGGGTTGTTGAACCCTTGAGTTTGTTGCCCTTGCCAAGGTCTTCTTGCAATGAAACAGAGAGATTCTACTGAATTTGGATATTCTTGAAAGACAACTTTGAGTCCAGGTATTGAAGGACAATCCTCGGTCTCATGATTCTCTGAGAAAATCATACATGTTTCTACAACTTTTGCATCCAAGGGGCATTTCCTTAGAGCATGTTTCTTCCTATATTTCGAACAAAAGATGGCTAGAGCATCAGTTTCTGCTTTCTGCTTGTTTTGAATTTTAAGGGTGTCGAGTTGTTCACTAAGGCTCCCCAAGATATCAGTTTTGAATTCATCAAGCATATTGCCAATTTCTGCCCTACTTACTGACCCAGTTGCAGATTTGTTTGCCATGATGAGAGAAGGATCTCTAGGCCCTTTTCCTGTCTTAAATTTTCCTCTCGAGAGATGGACACATAGTTCTGCTATGTCATGAAGTGGAAGTTGAGAAATGTCTCCTTTCCCCATCATGTTTAAAATATGTATCCATTCATCTCTGATGGCTTTCAATAAAAGGGCTTTCAACGTTTCCTCATCTAAGTTGCTCATCTTTTCTCTCTTTAAGTTGTACTGAAATCTTTCAAGTAAATCCTCCAAGTTTTCATCTTCTTTTTGTACCATTTGAATACCTCATCCTTGTGATTGGTGGGCATGCAATAGTCCAAGTATCTATCCAAATTTTTTTGTTTCATATCATTCCAAGTCCTAATAGATTGGGTGACTAATGCCATGAACCATTTCAAAGCGGCTCCCTTCAATGTTGAAGGAAATAGTTTGAGTTTTTGAGAGTCTTCCATATAATCATAGGTTTGGCACATGACTTCAAACTCAAACAGAAATGTTTTAGGATACTCACTTCGTAATCCATAAAATTTGGGGAGGACAGATGGTGAGATGTTTTTCATCGTTGTATGAGTTTCCTCATCAACTATAGGGAATCCAAATGAGTTGTCTCCTTCCCTATTTCTTCCATTATTACCTCCACCTCCACCATTGTTGCCTCCATTATTTCCTCCTCCCCTACCTCTACCTCTACCTTCGAATCCATCTACTACTTCCTCTATCATGATAGTTTCTTTAGAGTCCTCAGATTCCTCTGGTTCTTCTATCAAGGGAGGATGAGAGGGAGTTTCTTCCTTTTCTTCTTCAGGTGACTCTACTTCTTTAATTACAATATGCTCTCTTGTAGAAGTGAAGAAAGGGTCTTCTTATAAATGAGATTTGGTAGATAGTGTAGGAGAATCCTCTAATTCAGTTGCTGCTCCTAGAATTCCAGGGATCTTAAGGCTAGGAGTAGATGGTGGTGAATCTTGTCTATGCCTTGAAGAAGATGGAGTTGTGAAAATCGAACTCTTGGCTCTAGCTATAAACCTTCCCCTAGAATCTCTTTCTCTATGCATGTCATTTTTTTTATTTTTTTAAAGTTGGGCTAATAATTCTATTTCTGATCTTCCAAGTCACACTAGGTGCAAGAAGAGAGCATACTTAAGAAATTATTGAACCAATAACTCTCTTTTCTGATCCTCCATATCACACTAGGTGCAAGAGGAGAGCATACTTCAAGAAGTTATCAATTTTTCCCTTCTTTTTATTGTTTTTTTTCCTAAGAAATTGGCTACCTAGTTACACTTGCCCGGCAATGGCGCCAAAATGTTTGGTCAATTTAGTGTGTCCTAAATTGCTGCATTTAATTGTCAATCTGGGATTCGTAAGCTGACGAAGTGCGGCGCACTATATGTGCAAGATAACCTATATCTTACTTTTTGTCATTTTTGGTTTTTTTATTTGTTATGGGGGTTTTTATCTTGGTTGGTTTCCTAATGTGTGAAGAAAATTCTAAAAGATAAGTATGGATATAAATGTTCAAGGCAATGATGTCCTTTATATTGATTTCCCAAACTTCAGAAATATGCAATGACAAAATTAATTCCTAACAGAAAATGAAAATGTGTCACTATTCTAATCAAACAAACAGTGAGCTATTGATCATGAAACCCAGTATCCTTGATGTTGTCTAAATACAAAAGAAACTGTACTCAAAGAAATCCAAAAATTGCAAACAAAGTAAAGCTAAAATCAAATTACATCAATTCATCCTCTGACCCCTTGCCATTAGTCTCGCTATGGCTTTCGGAGGTAATCATAAACAACTTGGGAAATCTGATATCTAATTTGCAGGAAAATAAACTAATATCAAATTACACACTCATACTTCAATCCCTCGCCATTAGTCCTGCTATGGCTTTCGGAGGTAACTGAAAATGACATGAGAAATTCAATAACTAACTTGCAGAAAATTAAACTAATATCAAACTACACATTCATACATCAATCCCTCGGGAGGTAACTGATAATGACATGAGTAATTTAATATCTAATCTAACTAATAAAGCAAATATATAAAACTGAAATAAATAAAACAGTGGTGGGATTGAAAAGTAAGAAAAATAAATCAGCATAAGGACAAGAATAATTCCATGTCATTAGTCATTGTAAAACTATGTGCAAATGCCCGGGCTACCTAATCTGGAACAAAGACACTGATCAGTTAACAACAGTATAAAGCATGAAAATTTATGGACAGAATTAAAATGTGAATACCATAAGCAATGCAATATATATACGTGAATGATTATGGCATGAGGAACGTAAGGCAATAAAGCATGAAACTATACAACACTGAATAAAACCTTGGCTTGTGCAGGGGCCCTCTGCACAGTCCTCGGGCAACAACTATTAACCACGAATTGAGCTTATAAATAGAGTCTTCTCATGTATTCAAAATGCAGTCATACACAGAAATAAAGTCACAACATAGTGGGCTTGTTAACAGTCAAAATTATATTACAAAAGCTAGCTAATATGCGTATGAGAACGCATTATTTATAACAGAGGATGACATAACTAATTTCCTACAATCTGCTCTGACAAGAGACATGTAAACAACCACGTCCAAGAATCTAGCATTATGGCTGCCGTGAAGATTAAATCTTTGGAGGGTGGTTGTTTCAACTCATGGAACAATCCACATGTGTTGATTTGTCCCCTAAGATTTAGGAACGACCACGCAAGTCTTCACGTGGTGAAAAAAATAGAGTTTTATCACCATAGGCATCTTAGGTTGAGCACCACTTTACCCCCCATTGACTATGGCCTCTTTTGATGAATTTGACTAAGCCAATAGGACTTGGTCCATGTCCACGTTGTTTTCAACTTGCCCATGTGGCTCGATTCGCCTGAAGACACTTGCAATATAGACTTTGACAAAACAGCTGCAGAAAGTTGGGCTGGCTGCGAAAAATGACAAGATTCCGCAGCTCATAAACAAAAATCTAGTTCAAATAGCAACACAAACACATAGTCAAGAAACCACTTTAAATGCTCTTTTTTAACTAATATGCAATGATACTGATGACTTAGGAGGTTCAGATGAATGGAAAGAAGCTAGAAAAAGGTGTAGGAAAGATGCAAGTTTGGGACTCAACACAGATAATGCAGCAGCCTTCAGGGCAAAATAATTGGTGGACATGTGCAATTCAATGGGCATTAAATTGGTTCATTCCACCTCATATTACCCTCAAGGCAATGGTCTAGCAGAATCTTCCAACAAGAGTCTGATAAGGATAATAAAAAGGTTGTTGGAAGACAACAAAAAGAATTGGGATTCTAAGCTCAAATATGCACTGTGGGCTGACAGAGAGACCACCAAGAAATCCACAGGGAATTCCCCATTCAAGCTGGTATATGTCACTGAGGCTATGTTCCCAATTCAGTTAACCATCCCTGTGGCAAAATTCCTACAAGAAGAGCAGAATGAGGAAGACATGACAAAAAGGATCACTGATTTAGCAGAGGTACATCAAATCAGAGAACAGTTGATTGAAAGGTCTACGGCACATCAGAAGAAGGTTAAGGAAACTTTTGATAGAAGGACAAAAACAAATAATTTTCAGGTTGCAGACTTGGTTTTGAAGTGGGATGCACTGAAAGAGAAGAAAGGAAACCATGGGAAGTTTGATGCTTTCTGGACAGGGCATTTTATCATTTCTCAGGACCAAGGGAACAATACTTTCATGCTGCAAAGTATGGAAGGGGAGATGGTTTTTGATGGCACAGTTAATGGGCATTTTCTGAAAGTTTATGTTATTTAAGCTCTTTGGCCTTAAGTTTGTAAATATGTTATTTTATCAGTTTAGTGTAGGCTTAGTTAGACTCCATGCCCAATGGAACACTAGGGAATTTTGTTCATCTGATTTTCACAGGAAAGGCATTGGTTTGCAGTTCTTGAGACCTCACAGGGAGGATCTCATCCCTAGAAGGAGCCAGTGTTAGCTCTGCTACATGTTGCTGATATTCGAGGAGCAAAAGCAATCTCGGTCCTTAGTTTTGCTCAAGAAAGGGCTACACTGGTTATTCTCACCTTTCTCCATTTCCTTGCCCATTCCCCTCTTCATCTCCTTTACACATGCTTCTGTTAGAAACCACATAAAATGCTTTTCCTTAAGCCCCAGGCGTTAAAACCCCATATAACTGCACGCCTTCACAAACCCCCTGTTGTGACCTTAACCGTTGCTCTCCGCCACCCCCAATCTAACATTTCCCTGTCACATCCAACGAAACCCACGTGATTTAGACCCTGCCATCCAATCATTTACCATGCAATCGGACAGCATTCGCTTCCCCCGCTGCCATAATGTAGAGGCGCGTTAACGCGCGATGAAAAGCGGTTTCATCCCTCCCCGTCCGCCACGTGTCACATGATGATTGAGATCGCACGCCATTGTACTTTTAACACCCAGCTTCCCAAGGTGGTGAGATCAATACCACCCACCGTTGAAACCACTTTTCTCGCTCAATAAACTCCGCACATCTTCGACGCCCGATGACCGTTGGATCTGTCCGCCTGAGATCCAACAGCCTACGTTAACTCCGCTCCCATATCTCCCGGTACTCCTTGCCAAGAAATCCTTGCCATCGATTTTCCCAATCCAACGGCTGATTTTCCTTCTCCATCCAACTCGACTATCCACTTCCTTGAACTGTCCCATGCACCTGAACGGACGAAGGTGACCAGTTTTTGGTACTGTTCGAATTTGCTCCTCAACCACCACATTCAACAAATAGTATGGCTGAGGGGGAAAAGGAAAAAATCCGAGCAGGTAAATGCATTTAACGGTTATGGAATTCCATCCTACACGACACTCCACCTGCCCGAGAAGGATAGCAAAGCACCTGAGAAGATCAGATTTGTTCATTACAACAGGCAAATTGCACTAGAGACTCCATCAGGCAGTTAAAGCGATCGGTGGTCAATTATGACCCCTCCACACTTAGAATGGTCGAGTGCCTTTGTATTCAAATTGTATATATACCCAGAAACAAGATGTAATCAAGGTTGATGGTTGTTGTTTTGATGTAAGGTTCAACTTCTGGAGACTGTAATTGATTTGATACTTGCAGCATCTCGTCTTCATTTTCAGCTAATACAAGCTTCTTTTGCTATTAATTTCTCACTTTCCATTCCTATTCTGTTCTAGGCTATGCTTGTTATGCAGTTTTCCTGGACTCTTGATGTTTAGCATTAGTGGAGTTGTCATCCTACCTCTGTGTTAAAATCTTGTATGTATCAGTGAATTTTTTATTCAGGTTTCTTTTCACCTAGTGACAGAAAGCTGTCATCTTGTCTGTACATTAGGGAATTAGATTTGTAGACCTCTTTACTGGTTGTAGCCGGCCATCACAAGGTCTTGTGCATCTGCTGGTGTGGTCAGTATTCTCCATATTCACCCAATCCTTGAACTGTGAGTAATTGGTGGTCTAAAGCCTTGTAGTCTGCGGGTGTTCATGCATGTCTGGAGTCAAGCAAGGTAGAAGTGGTTATTTGGCTTGAACAAGCATCATTCCTTCCATTCATCCATTTCCAACATTATGTTGAGTTTTTAATGTTCCCAAGCATCTCCGAGATACAACCTAGGAGAGTTTCTTGGGGTGATAACTGGAGGGCTCCAGTATTGCAGCAATAATGTTGCAACTCCTGGGACTCCCTTCTTTACTTTTATCAACCCAGTAGTTCGTAACAAACAAGTACTAGCTCTTGCCGCAGCTGTCACTTGGTCAGTTGGCACAAGTCCGCTAGGGGATTAAGCCAACTTCTATGAGCTCTGAGAATAAGCTTTTTAACTTATGGATGAAAGCTAACTCAAAGGAAGCTATTCTACTTGCAGAAGAAAAATGAAAAGCGGAAAGGAAATGCAAACCCTAGCAAACCCTAATTTTACCAGCTAGCCCTACTGATGTGAAAAAGAGGATGAAAACTACTAAAAGAGATGCCATTACTTCTAAGAAGGTAAAAGATATGTGTCTAAGCTACTTCTATCTAAACAAAACATCTTTTTTTATTTTTTGAATAAGTTGTCAGAATTATCATGCATGTGCTTTCACTGTTTTTGACTATGCAGAGGTGGATCGGTGAGAGGAAATGCTTGCAGGAGGTTGGGAAGGTTCAGAGAGGGCCTAAGGGGTCCCTAGAACCCTTCTAGAGAGTTTCACAGAGTTTGGCTATCAAGAAACTGCTTTCGTGAGCTTCTACAGGAAGTCTGCAGGGGTTCTACAGGATGTTCTGGAATTTCTACAGGATGTCTGTAATTTTCTACAGGATGTTTAGAAATGGGATTTTGGAAAATTGATGGAGGGAAAAAGGTGAAGGGATGAGTATGGAGGTGAGATAGGAGTGTGTGGAGGTTCAGGACTTGGTGGATGGAGTTGAGGAGTGGCAAGGATGGTTAGATTTGTTCAAGGAGGAATAAAACGATGTTGCACAAAAAGATGAGAATCAGGGCAAAGTAAGTGAATGAGGCAAATGTAAGGTAAGGATTCTAAGTGGAGGATGTGGTAGGTGAAATTGATGGAGTATGGGAAGATAGAGAAGAGGTACAGGAGCTCTGCAAGTTAATGTTTCGACTGACCAAATATAGACTTGGAAAATCAAAGACCTAGTTATGTTAGCCTATTCTGACCTAGATAACAACAAAGAAATGGAACAGAAGTCTATTGCAACAAAATCAAGTGAAATGAATATGAAACTAAGCAATCATAAACCTAAGCATGCAACCAAAACTGATTTCAAGTTCTGCAAATGAGATTTTAACACTAATAATTGCATGGTGAAGCAAAGACAATGTTTTTGGTGGCAGCAAAGTCACATTGGTCCCAGCTCATGATTCCACTGAGGGGGAGGTGAGATCCAAGGTGCTTGGTAGCCTTTTTCTGAAGATCTTCCCTGTGTTTAACCTATCAAGTAAATATGAACATGAAAATCCTATCTAATCATCAACTATGACCTACGTAACCAGTAAGATGTTGATCTACTTAACATAAATTATTTTGCAAAGACATAAAAAACAAATAACAATACATAAAGGAAGCCTTGGCACTTGGGGTGGAACTAACCTCAAGAGCTGCAGGCTCCTAAAAAGAACTCAGAACTGATGCCAAATAGATCTTCTTTTCATTACTCAAAAATAACCATGTCTCAAGAAAGTTACACAACAGTAGCTACGAAAATGAGTTGAGAAAATAGCAGCACTTTTGTGCAAAATAAAAACAGTCCAAAAAGTAACCTACAAAGGCTGGAAGCCTTCTTATTTATGCCTATGAGGGTCTCCAACATCCCTCCTTAACTCAAGGTGCTTGGCTACTCCAACTGCCAGTAAACAGTCACTTTTCACCAAGCTGCTCAGCTGCCTTTAGGATTCGGTTTGGTAGCCTGCTGAGCTCTGAGTTGAGGGTGGAGATTTCGAGGAAGGGACATTTAATGCAAGAGACATCCTTCCTATGAATCCTCACCCTTGTTCCTTCATTCTTGGCTGTCATCTAGCTCATAATTACTAGGCTTTGTTCCAAAATGTGTCCAAAAACCTGAAATAACCACGTATTAGCCTTCTTGGTAAAGTGACCACCCTCATTCGTTCAACTAACATAAACATACCAAAAAAAACATGCATAAGCTATGAAAAATGGTGGATAATTAAAGAACAATTAGGCAAAATGAGTCCAATAAGTTACCCAATTCCGGGGCTCATCATCACCCCCCTACTAAATGGGTTGCTTGTCCTCGAGCAACTAATCCAGCTCATCATCCTTTATAGCCTTGACCGCCTCCCTCACATCCTAGGCCTCTGAAGTGATATCTTCTTCACGGTCATGAAATCTTGCTTTCCTTTCCACTTCTTCCCACTATCTGAGTTCCTCCTCTTCTTTGACTCCTTCTAACAACCCCAAAAGCAAGGGAGGACTGAATTTTAGGCCGATCTAGTTGGCTTGAAGATTCTGCATAGATTGTTTGTAGAGGGGTACTCTTGCCAAGGCCTCTCTCATCCTTGCTGGGGAGTGGTATTCTCTAATTTTTAGGCTGTGGGGTAGTGTGTTCCACCTCAATTTTTTGTCTTTTCTTCCTCCTGGGATGATTTAGCTACCTTTTCTTCCAATTCCTCAGTTTCCATTAGTCTAGCCAGCGTTTCCTGTAGAATTGTTTCAGCATCCTGTAGAGAGGTTTTTGTGTCCAACATTTTAACCTTTTCCTTCCAGGTGGACGTCTTCGGGGTTCCCCGTTCATAGATGATGGATGCCTTTGGAGGAGACCTTTCATGTTGTTTAATTGGGGTGTCCACAATCGTAATGGGCTCTTTTGACTGTGACTGGGGTCTGCCAGTTTTTATCCACGTGCTTCTTCTTGCCTTAAAATACATAGAAGGCTCCCTTTTCTGCTTCCCTTTTTGCTCTAGGGTTGTGCTTAAGGCAGTTAGCACCGCTATTTCCCCCTGGGTCTGAATCTCAGGAGACTTCTCCTTCTTCTGCTCTATTTTTAGGCTTCCTGTAGTCGTTGTTTTTAGACTTCCTGTAGAAGTTGTTTCTAGACTTCCTGTAGAAGTTGTTTCTAGACTTCTTGTAGAAGTTGTTGCGGCCTGTTTAGTCGAATGGGTCTTTCCTTTTAACTCTTTTTTGGTTGCCTTGGTTGTGCCCTTCTTTGTTTGGACTTTTTCAGTCCTTTTTGCTCTATTCTACAGTCATTTCTCCCTGGATGTTTTTGGCATTGGTCCTTCCATAGTTTTCGGCTCAGCATCTTGGCCTTTTTCTTGTTTCTCTTCTTGTTCTTTCTGTGGTGGTTTGTCTCGTGTTTCCCTACCACTGGATTTCTCTCTTGCCTCAGTGTGTTCCCTTTCTTCATTACTAGATGAGGTGAGTTCCTCGGCCAGAATTCTTACATCGTCATCTTTGGACATGTTACAGAAAATTTCCCAGGAGAGGGGGACAATGTAGGTACGGAGGGCATCTTCCACTAGGAGCTTGATGCGCCCATGATGGGCTACTTGGTCCGGTGTCCCTTCCTTCAATTTTGTGGCACATTCAATCAATGATTGCAAGAGAAAATAGGGGATGCTTAACTTCTACTCTGGGGGTAAATCCAACCCGTGTCTTAGTTCTTTAGCAACCAGAAATGATAGTCGTAAACAATACTCAACCGTCCCTCACAGGTAATGTATTTCATAATTTGGAGACTGGCTTCGCTCCACAGAGGATGTAAACTGGGCCTCCTTACCCTGTTCTTATCTTCTGCAAATTGTTCCTCAAGTAGGAAGAATTCTTTCTTGGCTTTTTGGCCTAATGCTCTCTCCTCTTTGCTCCAGGGTATCCCCAATGGCAGATCAGTGACTCGACTAATGAATTCAGGGGTAAGCTTTAAGGTCAACCCTCTGAAATTCACAGTGGCCAGTGTCTTTGATTTAGGTTGGAGGGACATTAAGAATTCCTCCGTTATTTCAACGTCATGTCCCTGAATTTTGACACAAAATGTCATCCAGTTGGCATGGGTGAAGAGGTCAACTACTATAGGATGTTCATGCAATTTTCTGGAATCCGAGGGTTCCTTCCTGATAAACCCTCCTGGCATGGTGAGAGTGTTTAGTTTTAATGCTCTGAGCAGAAAGGGAGTTCTGTTTTATGGTTTCCTCCTTTCAACTTCGACAAAGGATCTCTCAGGTGTTTATATTTTAACTTCGCACCAATTCCCTAGTTCTAATGCTTTTGCTAACCAAACTCGATTATCCGTGTATGGGGGAAGAAATTTTATTTCCACAGATAGGGTACAACACTTCAATTTTTTACTCCCAGCATACATGCAAACGTGCAACTTCAAATTTTTATATACATGCTAGCCCTCTCAGTGCTTTATCTTTTCTACAGGAGAACTTTTCCACAGGAACCTTGGAGGAGAATATTGACGAAAGATTGACTGAGAAATTTTGTGTAATTACACAGGCAAACTGCTATTCTTGACTCACAGGCAGACTGTTCTGTAATATTCCTACTCCAGACAGTTCAATTCACTACCTTTCAAAATATACCATGCAGGGAGAGTGTTTTTCGAGCCTACCTCTCTCAGGACTGCAAATTTTTCGAAGGAAAGCTCAGGTTTCTCTGTCGAGGAGGTTGTGTTGTACTTCCTATAGAACTTCTTCCTGTAGAATGCTTGTCGGATTCTATAGGATGTTACTGCGCTTTTGAATGAGCTCAGGATGTGGGAGAACTTTGAAATAGGCCGAAAAGCTCAGAGGACGATGATGAGTTAATAGATTGTGGAAGCAGAGGACGAGTACTTCAGCCAAGACGTTGGAAATGCGAATGAACAGTGAGTGAGTTTTTAGCCAAGAATTTTGCGGCACAATTCGTGGCGAGGGGGTGAGGTGGCTGGACCAAACTGTTATCCATTATCATGATCTTCATTTTCCTATATGTCCCTCGCAGCCATTACCTCCCCTCTACCATTAACCACCGCCACCACCGTCAGTCCGTCGATTTTCACCGACTGGACACTCCACATGTGTCGGCTACACGGCTTGTTGGTGAGTTTGAACGTAACTGAGCTCGTTCGAATCCCACAAAGTGGTGTAAGTAGCTGAGGGTGGCCAGTTGACTGACCACCGAATTCGTTCAATCCAACCATTTTCACAGGCATACAGTTTTTCGAAATATGGTTTATGTAATTGATGAATAAGGTTAGACACTTACCTCCGTGGCCGTGGATGCGTTATGCAGACTTTGGTCTCGAAACCACTACCTCACTTGCTATTGCCTCATGCACGGGTGCTATAGCCCATTCTTTCATTTGATGAAGCTGCATGCATGGCTTTGGAACCCGATCTTTCAGTTGTAAACGCTGCATGCACAGGTTCTGTCTGGTCTTAGTTGTCGAGGAGGTGTTCACGTCCAAGATGAGCCCTTTTTTTATGTTCCCTATGTGGATTTCAGCTGCCCCTGCCTCCACAGTATGTGCTCTAGAGGGATCAGCTACTACAGGATTCCTGTAGGATGTCCTGTAGCTGCTTCTCCTCCTGGGATGCAGGCTAAACAAGCAGGGCCATAATGCATACAAGGACTGGATGCGTTGATGAATAGCTTAGATGGAGCTTGAACAGGTAGAGTGTGTGAGCCTTTGCTGCTTGATTTGTCACTTGGAAACGTTTTTCAAATCTGAGGAAAACAGGGCTCTTTGTATGACTATGTAGGAACACATAACCAGGTGGGTGACAGAGGTGTCAAGAGATAGAACAGGGCGCCACATGGTGTTGGATTGAACAGAGGGGTGGTTGCAGGCCTAATAAACTGATCCCAACCATCAGATTTCCTCTCAAAATTGAATTTGGCTCATCCGAAGGTTCTACAGGATGTTTCTTGTAGAAATTCAGGACTTCCTGTAGAAAAGCCTAGAACTTCCTGTAGAAAAGCTTGGAAATTCTTGTAGAAAGCCCAGAACTTCCTGTAGAAGGCCCAATCTTGACCTGAATGTGACCAAATCCTAGGAGAGGTGAGTGGCCATGGAGGGGGTGTCTGAAGGGATGTCCTGGAGCCTGGTACGGACTCCTAACCTCGTTTTTCTCACCCCTCTTTTCTTGCAATGTATTCCCTGTAACCTGCAATTATTTCATAGAGATTAGTCCTGTTCTTTTCTTGTTTTTTTTTCTCTTTTTTCTTTTCCTTTTTTTTTTTCGCTTTCCCCCCCTTTTTTTTTATGAGACAGCTAGGGCACCTCAATGAAGTTTTCACCCTTTCTATCTTCCCTGGGTGCCTCAAAGAGGTTTTCACCCAAGGATCTTTTTATTCCACATTTTTTTATTTCTCTAGAGATAGCTGGGGCACCTCCATGAGGTTTTCACCCTCACTGTCTGCCCTGGGCGCCTCAAAAAGGTTTTCACCCAAGGATCTTTTTATTTCTGTATTTTTTTTTCTTTGATGATCAAAGTGTGGGTGGAATAAGGGCAGAGCCTTGCTCCACTAGCAGCACTGATTTTTCCAAAGTTTCAATGAACTCCTGCCTCGAAAGAGGTTTCCTATAGATTTTCAATCGATGCCCATTGACAAGCATGGGGATGGCTTCTTCATCAATGGTCCTGATAAGGACTAGACCATTGTCATTACATTTCTCCACTGCATATGGTCCTAGCCATCTTGTCCTCAGCTTCCCTTTAAAATCCTTGTACCTTGAGTCATACAACAACAACCAATCTCCTGGCTGGAATTGCTTTTCATTGAGGTGTCGGCCATGCCATATCTTCCTCCGGAGTTGAATTACTTCTGAGTGGAGGAGGGCCTGCATTCTCTGTTCATCTAATCCATTCAACTGCAGTAATATTTCCCGTTGAGCATGGCTGAGATCTAAGTCTAGCTGAGCTGCCACCCTCAATGTGTTGTACTCGAACTCTATGGACAACAAATATTTCTTCCTATAGACCAGCTCATAATGTGTGAATCTTGTTGTAGTTTTCCAAGTAGTTTTGTAGGCCCAGGTGGCCTCAACTAGGCGATCTGCCCAATAATTTCTGCTGCTGCTCACCACCTTAGTCAGAATCTCTTCCAATGCTCTATTAGTGACTTCCACCTGCCCATTTGCTTGTGGATGATATGGGGTGGAAGTTTTGTGCTTGATCTTATGATGAGCGAGTAGGTCTTTAATCAAGTTAGAGGTGAACTGGCTTCCTTGATCGGCGACTAACTCCTTTGGGTAGCCAAACTTGTAGAAGATATTTTCCCTTAAAAACTCATCTAATTTCTCTTCTGTGGCTACCTTGATTGCCTTTGTTCTGCCCACTTTCTCAGGTAGTCAGTGCACACAATGATGTAAGACCTTTGCTTTGAAGGAGGGTTGATAGGACCCATAAAATCCCTTCCCCACTTCTTAAATGGCTCAAAGGTCACTTGAGGTTGGAGGGGAATTTCATCCCTTGGAGTCAGTTTCCCCATCCTCTGACATCGGTCACACTGGCGGATGTATCTTCTGACATCTTGATGAAGAGTAAGCCAATAGTAGCTTGCTTGTAGAATTTTGAAGGCAGTCCTTTTTGCTGCAAAGTGGCCTCCACCGGGCCCATCGTGACAGGTTAGGAGGATGTCAAAGACTTCCTCCTCCCTAACACAACGCCTCAAGATCTGATCTGGGCCAAGTTTAAACAAGTTTCCCCCGATCCAAGTGAATGGGGCACTTTTCCTCACGATTCTGCTCTTCTCCTTCGAGGATAGATGCAGAGGGAACTGTGTTGAGACCAAGTAATTTTCTATATCAGCAAACCATGGAGAGAGGACTGAGATAGCAAACAAGTGTTCATCTGGCATCTGGTCATCCATTGTCCCTTCCTCACCTGTAGGCAAATCCAATCTAGATAGGAAGTCAACAACAACATTTTCCTTACCTGGCTTGTCAACAATGGTCAAATCAAATTGCTGCAACAAAAGTAACCATCTAATGATATGATCATTTACATCAGGCTTATTCATTAAATATCTAATTGTAGCATGATCCATGTGTACGAATGTTGGATAACCAGTGATGTAGTGTCTGAACTTGTTTAGGGAATGGATTATGGCCAGGGACTCCTTCTCAGTTACAGTATAGTTCATCTCTGCCTGGGACAGGTTTTTACTAACAAAGTATATCGCATATGGAATTTTCTCCTTAGCTTGTCCTAAGGTTGCCCCTATGGCTTTGTTCGAGGCATCAGTGTGGATGTGGAAAGGTAGGGCCCAGTTTGGACCTCTCAAGATTGGGGCAGATACCAGCTTACCTTTCAATTCATCCAGAGCCCCTTGGTAGTCATTAGTCCACTTAAGCTCAACATCTTTCCCTAAGAGGCTAAACAATTGCGAAGCTAGCTTACTGAAATCCTTAATGAATCTCCTATAATATCTTGCCAAGCCAAGAAAACTCCAAACATCTCTGACCTTTTGAGGAGGTGGAACCTTTTGGATGATAGCGATCTTGTTAGGATCCACCTGTAATCCTTGCTAGGAAATGGTATGACCTAGCACAGTCCCTTCAGTCATAAATAATTCACATTTTTCGGGACTGAGGGACAGGTTCATCTCGATACACTTGGCTAAAACTTTTCCCAGGTTAGTCAAGGCTTCCTGGAAGTTGTACCCATAAGAAGTAAAGTCATCCATATAGATTTCCACCGAATCACGAACCAGTTCAACAAATATGCTCAATACTGCTCTCTGGAAAGTGGCAGGAGCATTGTACAACCCAAAGGGAAGGACCCAGTAGGCAAAGGTACCCCATGGACAAGTGAAGGTGGTTTTATCTTGGTCTTCCGAGCTAACTTGGATCTGGTTATACCTGCTAAACCCATCTAGGAAAGAAAAGAACTTCTTCCTTGCTAGTCCATCCAACACGTGATCTATGAAAGGCAAATGAAAATGGTCCTTCTTGGTGCCATTGTTAAGTTCTCGGTAATCTATACAGATTCTCCACTTCCTGTTTTTCTTGGGCACAAGCACTAGAGGCGAGACCCACTCACTGTTAGAGATGGGGTAGATGAATCCTGCATCCAACAATTTTTTCAATTCTTCCTTGACGATGTATTTATGGGTTGGATTCATTCTCCTCTGAGGCCGCCTAACTAGTTTACAATCCTCTTTAATGTATATGTGATGGGTACAGACCAACGGGTGGACTCCTTTCATCTCATTATAGCTCCAAGCGAAAGCATCCAAATGGTTGTTCAATAAGCTACACAGCTCCTTTTCCTGGGAGGGAGATAAGGAGGAGCTGATCTTTAAGGTTCTTTCAGGGCCAAATTCCACACTCTTAACGTTGGAAGAGGTCGGATCAGTCACATAGAGGTCCACTAAAGCACTGGCTTAGGTATCTTCCACCAACTCTTCTAATGACAGTGCACCAAGAGGTGGATTTTGAATCAAATTCTCAATCAAGTCATCCTCGGTTTGAGGGCCTCCCCTGGTCGCTTCCATAGTGCACAAAGGTCTAGAGTAGACCTCATCCTCATCTCCCTCTTCCAACTAGAGTGGTAAGTCATGTTCTAGCAGAGGTTGGGCAGGAAGATAGAGGACTAGCTGCTTAGACATGGGCCCATTCTTGATGGTCATGCTTCTAGCTCGACAACTGATGTAAGCATCTGCAGTAGCTAACCAAGGCCTTCCCAAAAAGGTGGGGTACCCAGTGAGTTTTTCCTTTGGCTGAAGGACCAAGAAGTCCGCAAGGTACTTCCAAGAGTCAACAGAGACCAAGACATCTTCCACAATCCCTTCGAGAGTCACAGTGGAGCATTCTGCTAACTGCAGTACTGTTGAGGTCTTCCTCAAGGAACTCTAAAGGTTGATTTTAAGCATAGTATCCCTAGTCATCACATTAATGGCAGCTCCTAGATCAACCAAGGTGTGGGGGATTATGGTGCCATTGATTTGGACATCAACTACAAGACTCCCAGGGTCCAAATATTTTGGATAGATTACTTGCCCCAACATTAGATCGAACAGTTGTCCTATGACATTGATAGTATGGGCATCTCTCTTGCGCCTGCCTGGGTGCCTGAAACACTTCTCCTTGATCCGTTTGTAGTATATCGGTACATCCTTTATGGCCTGGAGAAGTCGTATTTTCACACACAACTGCTTGAGTTCTCCCAGAAGTTCAATATCCTCTGGGTTTGGTTGCGTGGTTGCTTTTAGTCGCTCAAGAAAGGGTGGAATGGCTTTGGGTTCACTTTCCTGTTTTTCTTCATCATCCTCTGGGGGAGGAAGTTGGTGATGTGGAAGGACCTTCCCAGATCGTAGGTTGATCTCCTGGAACTCCACAGCATAGGTGGGACATGTTGTCTCCCCAATGTATACTTGTTGGGCTTGTCTATTGTTGGGGTTTGGGTTTAGTTGGGCAGGCATTTGGGGTTGTCTTAGAGGAGCAGGAGGTAATGGTTGTGGTTGAGAAGGAGGCGGAGGAACAATGGTGGGAAGCGAGTTGTATTGGGGCCTCCACCCCTGTTGAGGTGCATTCCACTGAGGCTGTGGTTGGACATGTGAGGGAAACGAATGAGCAGGAGGTTGAGTATGGTATTGAGATGGATAAGACCACGGAGGAGGTGCGGACCATGAAGGATGGGTAGGGGGACCCCAAGAAGTTATGTGAGCAGATTGATTGGGGCTATAATAAGCTTGGGATGTCCCTTGCATCCCCTGCTGGTAAGGTCTGGACCCATGCGGCCTCCTTTGGTTGAGGAAGTAGAGAGGTTCAGCGGTTGCTTCAATCCCTAAGTACATGGCTTTAAATCTGGATAAGGTTGGGCATTGGTTTGTGGGGTGGTCTTCCTCACAAACGAAGCATACCTCTATTGAGTGTAATGGACACTCGTTCTTAGGGTGCTTCCTCATACATCTAGGATAGAAATGTCCAAAGCCCTCTTAGCTTCCTCTTTCTTTTGTTGGATTCGGAAAGTATCAAGTTGCATGGTAATGGTCTATCTCATCTCACTTTTGAGGTCTTGCATCTGATTAGCAAACTCATGCTTGGTGAAGGTGGTACTAGCTAAAATTGGATTCCCCCTACCTCTTTTCTAAGCTGCCCTATAATGGTTTCTAAACATAGTCTTTATGTCCTCATAAGGTAGTTGGTAGATATCCCCTCTAGCTAGCAAATGAAGGGTATCTAGAAGGTCTTCAGGGATTCCTCGGAGCAGAACCAACTTCAAAGATTCAGGGTCAAGTGTGCACTTGGCCTGTTTATAACTAAGCTGGAACCTTTCCTTGTAGTCTTCTAAAGACTCATCATTTCCCATGGTCATCCGAAAGATCTCTCCCTTTGTTTCCTTTGACCTATAGTAGTCTCGGTATTTGTTGTTAAAGGCTTGCTGCATCGGAGCCCAAGTGGTGATATTGTTTCCAGGTAGCCCCATGAACTAGCATAGTGCTGCATCCTTGAGGGTAGAAGGAAAGAGCTTCAACTTTTGCTCGTCTTCGGCATAGTTATAAGTTTGACAAAGGACAACAAACTCAAACAGGAAGGTATGGGGGTCTTCAGTGGTCAATCCATGGAAATGAGGTAAGGCTGAGGGACTTATGTTCTTCATTTTCATGTCCCCATTGGTCTCTCGGATGGGAAAGGCAACTTCTATTCTCTCGTTATCTCCTATACCATTTCTGTGTTCAGCCATGGTCTCAAGAGGGATGTTCTCTTGCTCTTCTTCTATTATAGGATCTTCATATATCTCTGGAGGTTCACCTATAGGTTCTTCTAGATCACGGCCAACAAAGAAGAGAGAAGGGTGACTCAGTGATGTGGTGGGGGTGTTGGGTAAGAATTTTCCGGTATTGTCTCTATTCCTACGAGGCATGAAATGAAAGATTTTTGGCTTCTTTTTGTTTTTTCTTTTTTGCTTGTACCTACAAAACTAAAAGAGATTGAATTTCAACTAACTAAAATCTTATCTTGCTGAAATGAAAATGCGGAAATGAAATGAAAGCAGGAAAGAACTAATCTATTTTGCTGAAATGAAATTGCAGGAATGAAATGCTATGCAACGCTTTCGGAATTGAAATTGCGGAATTGAAATGCTAATCTGCGCTTGTAGAATTGAAATGTTAGTCTAGGAAAGAAGGAAATGTCTAGTCTACTTTTGCGGAAATGAAATTGTAGAATGGAAATGAAATAAACTACTGAGCAGAAGGTTGTGGTAGAAAATAGAAGAAAAGCGGCGATCACAAATACTCTAACACTTCTGCGGCAACAGCGCCAAAAAGAATGGTGGGCTCTGGTATTGCAGCGATAATGTTCCAACTCTTGGGACTCCCTTCTTTACTTTTATCAACCCAGTAGTTCGTAACAAACTTGGAAGCGACAGTGATGTATGCACAAGTACTGGCTATTGCCACAGCTGTCACTTGGTCCACTGGCACAAGTCCGCTAGGGGCTTAAGCCAACTTCTATGAGCTCTGAGAAGAAGCTTTTTAACTGATGGACGAAAGTTAACTCAAAGGAAGCTATTCTACTTGCAGAAGAAAACTGAAAAGCGGAAAGGAAACACAAACCCTAGTAAACCCTAATTTTACCAGCTAGCCCTACTGATGCGAAAAAGAGGATGCAAGCTACTGAAAGAGATGCCATTACTTCTAAGAAGGTAAAATACATGTGTCTAAGCTACTTCTATTTGAAGAAAACATCTTTTTGTATTTTTTTGAATAAGTTGTCAGAATTATCATGCATGTGCTTTCACTGTTTTTTTACTATGTAGAGGTGGATCGGCGAGAGGAAATGCTTGCAGGAGGTTGGGAAGGTCCAGAGAGGGCTTAAGGGGTCCCTAGCACCCTTCCAGAGAGTTTCACAGAGTTTGGCTATCAAGAAACCACTTTCGTTAGCTTCTACAGGAAGTCTACAGGGGTTCTACAGGATGTTCTGGAATTTCTACAAGATGTCTGTAATTTTCTACAGGATGTTCAGAAATGGGATTTTGGAGAATTGATGGAGGGAAAAAGGTGAAGGGATGAGTATGGAGATGAGATAGGGGTGTGTGGAGGTTTAGGACTTGGTGGAGGGAGTTGAGGAGTGGAGAGGATGGTTAGATTTGTTCAAGGAGGGATAAAACGATGTTGCACAAAAAGATGAGAATCAGGGCAAAGTAAGCGAATGAGGCAAATGTAAGGTAAGGATTCTAAGTGGAGGATGGGGAAGGTGAAATTGATGGAGTACGGGTAGATAGAGAAGAGGTACAGGAGCTCTGCAAGTTAATTTTTCAACTGACCAAATATAGACTTGGAAAACCAAAGACCTAGTTACGTTAGCCCATTCTGACCTAGATAACAGCAAAGAAATGGAACAAAAGTCTATTGCAACAAAATTAGGTGAAATAAATATGCAACTAAGCAATCATAAACCTAAGCATGCAACCAAAACTGATATCAAGTTCTACAAATGAGATTTTAACACTAATAATTGCATGGTGAAGCAAAGACAATGTTTTTGGTGGCAGCAAAGTCACATTGGTCCCAGCTCATGATTCCACTAAGGGGGAGGTGAGATCCAAGGTGCTTGGTAGCCTTTTTCTGAAGATCTTCCCTTTGATTAACATATCAAGTAAATCTGAACATGAAAAGCCTAGCTAATCATCAACCATGACCTATGTAACCAACAAGATGTTGATCTACTTAACAGAAATTATTTTGCAAAGACATAAAAAACAAATAACAATACATAAAGGAAGCCTTGGCACTTGGGTTGGGCCAAACCCCAAGAGCTGCAAGCTCCTAAAAAGAACTTAGAATTGATGCCAAATAGATCTGCTTTTCATTATTAAAAAATAACCATGTCTCAAGAAAGTTACACAATAGTAGCTATGAAAATGGGCTGAGAAAATAGCAGCACTTTTGTGCAAAATAACAACAGTCCAAAAAGTAACCTACGAAGGCTGGAAGCCTTCCTATTTATGCTTGTGAGGGTCTCCAACAACCGTCCTTAACTCAAGGGGTTTGGCTGCTCCAACTAGCAGTAAACAGTCACTTTTCACCAAGCTGCTCAGCTGCCTTTAGGATTCGGTTTGGTGGCCTGCTGAGCTCCGAGTTGAGGGTGGAGATTTCGAGGAAGGGACATTTAATGCAAGAGACATCCTTCCTATGAATCCTCACCCTTGTTCCTTCATGCTTGGATGTCATTTGGCTCATAATTGTTGGGCTTTGTTCCAAAATTTGTCCAAAACCCTGAAATAAACACGTATTAGCCTTCTTGGTAAAGTGACCACCCTCATTCGTTCAACTAACATAAACATACTCAAAAAAACATGCATAAGCTATGAAAAATGGTGGATAATTGAAGAACAATTAGGTAAAATTAGCCCAATAAGTTACCCAATTTCAGGGCTCATCAATAACAGTATATATGGTGTTGTGTATATATTATATATGCAGTATTGGGTAAGTGGTACTATGTACATGTTGGATATGTGGTGTTGCATACATATCATACTGTGCGCATCTTGGATATGTGATGTTGTGTGCATATGATGTTGTGCACATTTTGGATATGTTGTGTTGTGTACATATAGTGTTGTGTGCATGTGGTGTTGTGTGCATCTTATACAACTGGTGTTGTGTACATGTCGTGTATGTGGCATTGTGTATATGTGGTGTTGTGTACATGTCATGCATGTAGTTATATGTACATGTGATATTGTGTACACTTTGTATAGGCGGTACGGTGTACATGTGGTGCTGTGTACATGTTGTGCAGGTGTTATCATGTACATGTGATGTTCTGCACACGTTGTGCGAGTGGTGATGTGTACAGGTGGTACTTTGTACATGTTGTACATATGGTACTTGTGTACATGTGGTATTGTGTGCATGTTGTACATGTTGTGTTGCGAGCATGTGGTACTATGTGTGTGCATTTTGTAGTTGTGGTATCATGGCATGCATATTTGTTGTGTTGTACTCTATGTTGTACATGTATTGTATTGTGTTGTACACCAGATGTAGGAGTATGTATTGTGTTGTGTTGTACACCAGGTGTAGGTGTATGTGTCATGGTGTATACCAAGTGTGCGTGGTTGAAGAAAAGAAAGAGGCACTGGGTGTTTGCTAGGTGTGGCAACCAATCTGGTCTATGTATGAAAAGTAAAAAGGATAAAAGTAGAAGCGAAGGACCGATTAAAGGATAGGTATTAGTATTTTATTTCAGTTTTATTATGCATGTGATTTATGGTTTTGACTTATGATGGTTACATGTGATTTTTTTATTATGGTTTGTGATGATTACATGTGATTCATGATTTTGATTTATGATGGTTGTGTTTTGATCTAACCGGATTTGATGTGATTATATGTGATGATTTGATCAAACAACTAGTTTGACATGTTGCGACAAGAAGTAAACATAATTGCAAGTATACCTTTTTTATGGGCCACCAACGAGGTATGATTTGAATTTATTTCTATTCGTTTCGAGTCTAATGGAAATTATGTGCTTAGTACATGAAAGCATGAAAATGGTTAGTTGGATGACTAAAACCAACTAAAAGAATTAGCAACATCAGTGAAAGGAATTGAAATAGGTAATAGTATGTTGGTAAAACACTTTAGGAGCAGGGCCATTGTGGGAGACTAGTACCTAATAGTGTCTATTGATTGCCATGATCATGCTATGACTTGTATGATGGTTTTGAGGTAGGTGTATGCCTTTGTTTTTCAACCTTTCCAATGTGAGGAAAATTTTCCAAGGGATGGATTACCTAGGATGGGGGTACCAGCGGAACTTGGTAGGTGTGTGACTGCACGGAAGGGGGTGACTGGATTTCTCGAGGGACTATGTAGTATAGGAGGGAAGTTCGATGATGGATTTTTTTTGGTCATTAGCATTGCTAGATGGAATCAAATGCACATTGGGAGTGTGCCCTGGAACAATGAGCCAGTAACTGTCCACTAAGAGGACAAGTGGCGCAAAATTGTAGTACTAGACATTGGATGCAAATTTGACTTTAGCAGTGGATTCTGGACTTCCTAGGAAGGAGGTGAATCCTAGTACTACTTTTGAGGGTGGAGGTGTGAGCCTCTGGATTCCCTTGTTGTTAATGTAGGTATTGTATCATTTTATTTATTGGTTGAGAAAATGTGAATATGTGTATATTATTGTAAATATTGTATCAAGCTAGATTTATAAAGCTCCATAAACATTATAATTATTTTTTGGTTGAATCAAATGTGTATAAGTGTATATGTGATTATTGTTGTTAATATTGTAATGCGTTGTGTTATAAAGCTCCAGAAAACGGTATGATTGTCATGTTTCAGCAGGATGTCATTGCAAATACTGCAACAAGTTGTGTTATAAAGCTCCATAAAAATATATATATCTATATATATAATATATATATATTATATATATATATTATATATAGTGGTTTGTTGATTATAAGTGTCCATTAAACACCGAGGATGGTGTTGAGGGCTCCGTAATAGCCCTGGTTTAAAACCCATGTAAATATAAAAATAAGACCAAGGTCATGGGACACGTATTCCAAGTTGAATGGTGGGAAAAACATCCTAGCAGGTGTTCATTTGGTTTATTATTTCTAAGGAGATTGGAAAACATAATGGAAAAGGATTTGCAAAGACATGAACCATTAATTGGCATTTTATTTATGAAAATAATGGAAATTAAGAGAAAAGGAAGGTGTAAGGTCATAGGTTGCATGAGAGGAGTAAAATGAAGGAAAATAATGGACAATGAAGAAAATAGAGGCCTCATTGATAAAAAGGATTTTGAGGATCAGTTGGCAAGCTTTGGCTCAGATTTTGTTAGTTCAGTTTTAGAGCTCTCTCTATTCTCTGTCCCATACTGTTGGACACTTAGAGTTTTCTTGGAGCACTCTTGGAGGATTTTGGCATACTTGGGATTTGGAGCAAGAAGGAAAAGGGAAGAAAAGATCAAGCAAGGAAGAACAAGATCAATGGTTACAACTGGATTTCTTTGTAGGTATCGAATTACATGTATCGTTTCCTTGTTAGTTTTGACATGCATGTGGTTATTTGGTCATGATATGTCATTAGCATGGATGATTTCCTAGATTGATAGTGGTTCTTCCTAGCCTTTCTATTTCCTAGATAACCATGGTGTTGTGGGTTTTACTATTGTTTTTTGGTTGGTTTTCTTGTGCCTTTGGTTGTGGGTTGAGTTATTAGTTCCTGAAAGCCTTGGTTGGACAAATGCTTTGGAAGCCCTGTAACAACTTGGGTTGAGTTACTAGTCCTAGAAGCCTTGGTTGGAAAAATGATCTGGAATCCCTTGGTGGGTTGAGTTACTAGTCCTAAAAGACCTAGTTGGACAAACACTCTAGAAGCCCGACGACAGTTGTGGGTTGAGTTACTAGTCCTAGAAGCCCTAGTTGGAACAAATGCTTTGGAGCCATAGATAGATTTGGTAGAGACAAATATGGTGATGGTTAGTGATGTCTGATTGTGAGGTGGAATTAGTGGTTGAGCGTTGAGGTGGTTTGGGCTCTGGAAGCCCTGGTTTGGTTTTGATTGATTTATTTTATGAGATCCCACATTCATGCTTGGAATATGGCATGGGGGTGACTACGAGAAAGAAAGATTTGGTTCAGCCTAGTATATGGTCAAGTGGTTCATAGAAGTCTCATACCTAGTTGGCCTATGCAATAATCAATAAGAGATCTCTCTCTCCTTGGTATTTTATGGGTAAATATACTTGTTTATATATGGATTATATGGTTGTTATATCTTTGATATTTCTATTGGTTATATGCTAGTTATGAGTGAGTTTTATGACAATGATCATGTATGGCTCTCATCATATTTTGGTTAGTCATTGAATGTACAATGAATATATGGCTTAATAGATTGTAATGCAGTTATTGTGATGAGGCAACAATGCTTCTTAGTGACTCTCAGATAAGTGTGAGACTCCTATGCTCAGATCTATTGTTTAAACCTGTAGAATGCATATTTGTGACATGTTTGAAAAAATGTTTGTCATGGCTAGTAGGGGTCTAGTCAAGTCCTTATTCAAGTATTAGCATTTTTATCATTTTTTTGATATTAATTTTCATTTCTGGAAGTTTCATGGAATTCTGGGTAGCGGCCTGAGTCCTGGCCTTGAAAAAGTAGCACATAATGCAGAGTCATTGGTACAAACTACCTAGAAAAGTCCCCAACAAGCATGCCTTATTGTGGGAGCAACTGACGCTTTAATGTAGCAAAATATCAGTTTCTCTTAGGGGTTACTCACCTGGATGGGTTGGATGGCTCCTAAGGGTTTTGTTGCATGTGTAAAAGGTCAGGTTGGTTGTGTTTCGTCAGTTCCACTTCCTTAACTAATACATAGGGAGTTGAATCATATCATAGTAACTGTTCATCACATGTTTACCCTAGTTGGATGATTACTTGGGTAGATGTGGGAGGAGGGTGTTACACTTTCCATATGTACTTCCTAGGAGTTGTTTCTTATTTTGGCAATGTTGATTTTCTTCTTTGTGTTACAAAAGGATATACTTTTGATTTTTCTAGATTCGGGTTGATCACCTTCTTAAAATGTCTTAACTTTATTTTATTTTCTAATTCTTTATCACACCATGAATTCTTTTAAGCTTAGATGTAATGATTTTGTTTTTTTTGTTTCACAGATCCAAAGATTGGTGATCGCTACATCTATGGAATATTTGTACTAGGAAAATCCACCCAAAGGGATCAATTATTGTCGGCTCAATCATGGAGCCTAACCTCGAGAACGTCAAGAGAATTGACCTATAACCTTTCAATAGCGACCAATTGAACCAACACTCAGGATGATGTAATGATATTTTTTATATTATCAATATCCTCCAAAATGACATCTTCTTATACTCCCTAATGATTTAGTTAATATTTGACATCTTGATGTCATTTGCAATTAAGATGTTGGTAATTTTGGTTGGAGTTGGAAGTAATTTCAAAGAATCTTTTCTTATCCATGTTGTTTATCTTGTTCTTGTACATATCTAATTATAATCATATACTTAATGAAAAAAAATCTAACTTTTATAATAAAAAAATGCACGTTTATTGTGATTAGACATTATAATTTCTTTTAGATTTGTTTTATCATTATTTGAGATTTTCTAAAAATATTACATCTCTAAAATTCTCTAAGAATATTCAATCTCTAAACTATAAATCTATATAAAATAATAAAAATTAAAATAAATAAATATAATAATAAAAACCAATTAATAATTAATAAATATTATTTTTTATTTTTATTTTTATTTTTATTGTTACAAAAATCTATTAATAAATTATTATGCGAATGTCAATGTGTTAGTTTAGGGGATTATAAATATTAATATTATTTTTATTTAAGAAAAACTATTAATAAATTAATCATGCTAATGTTAATGTGTAGTTTTTTTTTTCAATTTTTACATTTCTTTTTAAAGATTGACATATTATTATAAATTAGTTTTCTTTATTATAAGATTTATAAAAACAACAACTCATGGTGTATGTGTATATGTATGTATGTATAGTATGTAGTGTAACTAAAAGATGAAACTACTGGGTATTTTTTCTAGTTAATTTTATTCAAAATTCGATAGAGATTCAGGAACCATGAATTTAAATTATTTAATTGACAAATTTCTATTACTTTGTTTTCTAGGGTGTTGAATCATTTATATATTCAATAATGCATTTTAAACAACAAGAATCACAATCTTGCTTGAAATTGTATTGCCTAATTCCAGCAAAAAAACTACGTCATCTATTATTTCTGACATTGATTCGATTGTTATCTTTTATGTTAGTGCGCTTTGGAGAGAAAGATAATTTAAGTTATATATATATATATATATATATATATAATATATATATATATATATAATATATATATATAAAATATATATATGTATTGTTTTTTTAATTAATTATAAGAATTTGGTTGTATTATAAATAATTATTTTAAATATATAAAAACATATTATTATGTTAGAGTGTATTAAATATTTTTTTTTTTATAAATATGAAGATATAGAAGAGATGATGATAATAATAATAACAACAACAACATTTTGTAATTGTTCATTTTAGAGGATAGAAAAATATTGATAGTATCTGAGATCACTTTATTTTTATTATTCTATACAAATATATTTGAAAAAAAATAAAAGCTCTAATTTAGTAATATTTACTTATACAATTTGAGTGGATCTAATGGTTAAGAGCATGTATTTCTTCTTAAGGGGTCACAGGTTCAGAACCAGAGGGGGTAAAGTATGTATACTTTCGTAGACTTAGCAGTCAAGTCGTTGCATGGAGGTGGGTCCCTTGTCCCACAAAGAAAAATCTTATACACACGAATTTGATGGTGGGTCCCTTGTCCTATAAACAAATGAGTCTCATACACCAATTTGGAATTTTGTGGTAGGATCCTTGTCCCATAAACAAAAAGACCTCATATACCAATTTGGTGTTTAACATAGTCATGACCTTAACATTAAATAATAATGATAATAATAATATAATAAATAATAAAATAAAATAAAATATTATGAATTTTTCAAATTTAATTTTCATTATCATAAAACTCAATTAATTAAGCATCATATTAATAAAAACTATGAATCTCTATTTCCTTAGTTGAGCAGCACTAGAACAATAATAAAAATACAAAGAAAATTTCATACAACTCTTATAAGTATTATTTTTAGTTGAGAAGCAGAATAAATGTAGTTTAATTAAATCTAATCTTTTTTGTTGTATCTAGTTCTAATTTTCAATATTTCTAAAGAGAACTTTGATAAGTTAAAACACGTTGTTATCAGGAAAACTAGTGTCCATTCAGAGCTGCTAGTCCCACTAAGACGGGTAGTTATCGTAGAAACAACCAAACTAAAGTTACTTGTGTTTTCCTTTCTGAGAGATAGATGAGAGAGAAGCAGAGAGTACCAACATCAGTCTTTTGCTTGGCTCCTTGCTTGTTTCCTTCCTCCTTTGATAGTGCTTTGCCACTCCTTCCTCACTTGTCTCTCTTCAAAGAAACACCTGTAGAGTCAAAGCAGCATAATACCATCAAAGCATAGAGATCTATAACCATAAACAACATAGGATCAGATATATATTAACCATACAAATGCATATATCAATACAAGATTCAGAAATATACAAGAATATGGAGGAAAACTCAAATAGCTTTAATGATAGAAGTAGTAGAAGAGAGGATTACAACCCATTGGTCTAACCCAGAGCCATCCTCCCAGCATGAAAGCCCTCTTCACCTCATGAAAAGCTAGATCACCCAACACTATGATGTTTCATAGAGAAACCAACAACACTTCCTTACAAAATACAAAATTCCAGCCTTTGGATCTCTAGGATGAGGGATCCATATATAGATATTTGCAGGTGAGTGAGTCAGCTTTTGGGATTTTGATTAGTGTCATTTCTCTGATAGTTCTTGGTTCCAATTGGAGATTCCATGATATCTTACTCATCCCTGGGTGAATTCAGAGAGGCAAGTGTCAAATGAGCAGTTTCTAGAAGATTCTCTGGGTTTCCACATAGAAAATTACCTCTGCCATTTGTTTGCTCTCACTCATTACAGCCTACAGAAGGGCTTTTCAGTATGCATCGTAGCCTCTATGTGTAACAGGTGAGATGCATCACACCCTCAGCATGGAGCAATCTATATGGTCCAATTTTGACCAGTTCTGAGCGATTTTTCAGGGAAAACTTCTGGGAAATGATGTAATCAACTGACCTTGTTCCTTTAGGGTATGAAACAACACTTTTAGGGGTTTAGAAACCCTTGCTTTATGGACATATGTGATTGGGGTTGCAGTGCCCAAATATGTCAATAATAGTTGTCCCCTAAAGCATAAGGTCATAAATCTTCTGATGTCGAGTGAAATGCTTTATCATGAGGATCCGAGGTTTTTCGAACTAGAAGGTGACCTGTAATAAGATACAATACAATACATTATTTTCATAACATTTTCATGATCTAGCTGAGGCAGGCATTCCCATGGTCAGCTTTATAAATTCATTTTCATGTACATAGGATAGACACCGTCTGTGTGGCAGACTGATGATTCTGGTAGAGCCATCATCCCTTAGCTTGGATGATTATATGTGCAGCCATGATGTACCTTTGATGTCTTTATTTTCCTAAATATATCGCAACCCGGATGGATGAAACTAGATCTGGGGTCTTCAAACTAGTTCAATCTTCACCTGAAGTACAAGTCAATCCATGTGAAAAGATGTTCTGATGTCGAACATGGAAAGACATCACCTGATTACCAGCCAATGATGTAAGCTGTTAACAGGTGCGAGAGGAATCACCGATAATGAGGATGACCCTCAAGGTATTGCAGTACAATTCACGTGGTGTGAATACATGAGTCAATGTTGAACACCACATAAAATCTTTCGATCAAAGGCCATTGATGTATACCTATCATCGGAAGTGAGAAACTTGCCATTGAGGCATGCAAGCTTCAAAGTACTGAAAGGGTTGTCCCTAAGTCGACTTCTTGGATAATGAGCTGATGTCGACAAGAAGTGACCCATCGTAGGAGGGCTTTAATGAATCCCACATCTACGACATGAAACAAAGAAAATGATTTTGCGGATGTGAAAACGATGTGATGATGCAAGGTTCAGGGTGGCGGTCATGAAAGAATGGAGCGTGAAGGTATTGCAGCAGATGAGGCGTAAGCTGGGTTGGTGAATTCTCTGAGCGACTTCTCTTGAACATATTGGTGACATTGAACTAGATTGGTAGCGTTAACCCCAAAAAAGGATGGTATGGAGGACCAATGGTGATATGACCGATGAACGGAATAACCCAACCTGACTCAAACATGGTGATGGAGTGAAAGTGTCATGTTCAAGAGCAACCTGCTACCAATAAAGTTTCTTCAAGTTTTCTTCCCAATTTTTCCCCAGTCATTTCTGATCGGTACCTCTTTATTTTAAATTGTCAAGCTTGAGGAAGATAACATATGCTTGTTCTATAATTTTCCCTTCGGGCAAACCTATCACTATGTTTTAACGAGCCTAGCGACAGTGAAACTTGCTCTTGTAATGGACAAGTTTGTCGCTATTGTTTTAATGATTTTAATGACAAAGATAACTTGGTCCTTTTCAATTTTAGAGAGTCTGAAAAGAGACGGAAAGGAAACTCCACTAATCCTTTTTCGTAGTATAATCCCTTAAGTCCGAAAAAGTATAAAATGATATGAAAGGGATGCCTTTTCTGATCACTTTAACGAGCTGAAAAAGACAAGTGCTCGATATTTTTGTGTAATGATCTCTCAGGTCCAAAAAGATTCAAATCTAGAGGAGGGATGGCACTTCTAATGAATTTAACAAGCTGGAAATCTTTTTATATTTTACGAGTCTAAAAAGAGCTTAAAAGGGACTCGTCTTTGAGGAATGAGTGATATTTTCGGGTAGTAGCTGGTTCCAGGTAAGGTTTGGAACTTTTCAATCATGGCAGTGTAAAGAAAGTGGCTAACAGAATCACTCTTCACAGCTGTATCTGAAAAGGGTAAACAATCAAGTGGAGGTGAATGATCGGCTGAAAAGTGGAGGTGACGGTAAGAACACAACCGAGGCTCAAAAGCTGATAGTAGTGCGATTACAAAGGTTATTTACCGGAGGTGGGTTCATTTTTTAATGAGCTTAAACTTTGGGGGAAGTTATGCTCATAACTAGGTTTATTTTTTAACGAGCTTAAACTTTGCGGAAACATTGCTCGTGCCAGTCGTATAATAAGGATATCTCTCATCAGTAAGCTCATTTTTTAGGGAGCTTGCCCCATGCGCAGCTTTTCTCCAAAGCCTTTTGTATGCAAGCTAGAAGTGACCAACTACTATCCTAGGGGTTAAAGAACTACTAATGTTAGGTAGGATAGCTTCTCGGTGGGAAACATCTCCTTTACTTTGCTGTTTCTGTTGTTCTCGGCAAAGGTGAATGGTTGATCAGACCAATCACCTAACTTAAGCAGTTGAAGTTAGCAAAAATATAGGGTTAGAGTTACGTTGGTCACTTTTCACTTGTGTATAAAAGGTTTGCATGCCCCCAGATATAAAGAGAAGTAGAGTTTCCAGGTTACCATATGGAAGTTCTCGCATTAGCAAGATTGTTTTGTCTGCATTTGTCGACGAAACACTTTCTTGGCTCTATCCATTGAAATAGACAAAGGTGAATGGTGCCAGTTCCAATCACATAATCTTCGACGAGGAAATGATATTTCCAGACTAATCCCATTTTCCTAAATGGACGGGTGTGTCATATTGGTCATATATCCTACGAGGAAACCTACGTTATATCTAAGGTTTTCCTGCCAAAGTAGACTAGGGTGCATGCCCCTTGGGTTTAGTCACATTCACTGAATCACTAGCTCTCATCAGGTGGATGGACTGGGGGTTGATGAGACATTCCTTGAGCAAAAAGACTAGTTAGGGATGGTATTTGACTATTAGTCATGTTTGAACTAGGAAATGAAAGCTAGTCAACGAGCTGGACCACTCTGCCTTCATACAGGAAACACATCACTTAAAGAGTGAGGAAACAATAGCTCCCATGCTATAAATGTAGTCACGTCCAAGGAGTAGATAATAATCTAATGGCCCTTGGACTACTATCACGTTCAGATAAACGGTTTTCCTTCTCAAAGTTATCGGCAAATTTGGAAGGATCCCTGACGGTCGACTGGTTCCTTTGTTGAAGCTTGACAGATTTTGAATCTTGGGCAAAAGTGATGGCGAACCAAGCACTTTCCAAGTAGTTGAGGAAAGGATACTCACGAAGGCCCCTTCATCTATGATTGTACCAACCATGATCATTTTGTAAGCTTGTACTATGATTCAATATGGTACGTTAGATGGTAGGCGGGGTCTCCCTAGTAGATTCCAATCGAAGGAAACAACTAGATTGCTTGGAGGAGGGATCAAATAGATGGCCAGATGAATCTCTGACGAACTTCCATCCTGCAGTAAAGGAACGGGTAGATTGCCCCTAGGTTCATCAAATTCTGTGTTAACAAAAAGAATTTGAACGGTGTCATTCTCATTCTCTTTGGTGACTGTATCATCCGAAGGTAGACCTTCTGAAGACAAGACTGGGCTAACTACCATCTCGACCTGTTGACTTTGGTCCTGTGTGGACTCAGAGGGTTTATCTTCAATGATAGGTTCTTCGACTGACAACAAAGGTGTCTCAGTAAAATTTTCAACTAGTGATGGACTCGGAAAGAGTTTCTTATATCTAGGAGGAAGTCGTAGCGGTGAAGCAGGATGGTTAACCAAGACTCTTTTAGCTTCCTCCAGGAAGGGGCAACAGTGGAGGGCATGATTGCCTTCACACAGTCTACAAGGAAATTTAGATTTTCCTTTTTGTCTATTGACTTCATTTTCACTAGTTGACTGTGTACTTTCAACATGATCATCAGAGATTGAGGACACCGGATTGTGCAAGCAGGGAGACCAATCCCTTAAGATCTATGGGATGCAAGGAAAATCTCAATGATAGTGGTCTCCTTTGCAAATGACACATGGAGATTTACGTTTTGATGGTGCAATGTGTGGATTTTCGCTAGATGATGCATGGTTGTCCCCTTTCGTCATTGGCTTCTTCTCCTTCTTCTCCTTCCATTTCTTCTTCTTCTCAATTACTTGGTTTTTGGTTTTACTAGCTTCACCAAGTGAAGAGGAAGAAGGAGAGGGAGAAACAAACGAAGTAGAAGGTTGGGGGGTAACTCTAGTATCATCTGGTTGCTAATTTGATTGCTCAGGAATCATGGTGTTTTGAATGACAAAGGTCGAGAAAATCCATACTGGCAGGCCAATTGTAAGTCCTAGAAGGGACAATGTAACCATATGAGGTGCATCGACATCTCCCCAAGAGGAGAATGTATTAGGATTCCCCCCAAGGGGAAATCCTTGGTTAGTGGACTCCATTTTCTCCACCTAAGACCAATAAGGGAACAATGATGTTATTATGATTAAAATAAATTTTATGACGCTTTGAAACAACTTGATTTCTCAATTTTAAAGAGTCGATAAAAAGCTAAAGATAACTCTGGTCGCCTTCGATTTTTAATGAGCCTAAAGTGACAATTGCTCAAATGGACCTTTTCTTTTAAGGAGTTTGAAAAGGAACGAAAGTGACTACTCTGGAATTCTAGATAGAGGGATTACCAAACCAATTGCAAAACTATAGAATACTTTTTATGTACAGCAGTCAATCTTCCCGAATGTTGTGTTTAGTGCATTGCAATCAATAGGGCGGCAGATAAGGATTCCTAAGGATAAAGGATATAGCCTATTGTGGTCTCCCAATATATACTCGATGGTACCTGGGAGCACAATTCCATACTAGCACTTGTCGTATCAAGGAGGAGGAATGACCCAACCTACGATGAAAACGATAGTTACCAGACTTTACGACACCGAAATACGTCTCTAGCCTAGACTTCTAGATGTTGTGCGTTAGGTTCCAAAATGTTTTTATGTTCATTGAAATTTATTTTATAGTTGATCTTTCTTAAGAAGTTTTCCTTTAAGGTTCACCACGTGATGTAGATATACAATTCCTAAATATGCAATCTAAGATGATAAACAGTCGTTTACTTTCTTTTGCAATGAAAATCCTAGCTACTAAGGAAAGAAAAATAAAATCCTTTCAACATAAAGCAGAGAACACACACTAAGATGCATTGTCCTAAATCAATTTCCACATGCAGTTTAAATGCAAATGCACATGCATGTATTTGTTTTTCAGTTTCCTTAATGTGAGAATGACAAAAAAGAAAACTAAGTACAGATCTGAACTATCTTTTATCAAAGTGACACTTTAGCAATTTCTTGTTCAAAAATGAAAGGAAGACTAAGACAACACTTTCAATTTCGACTTGAAAATTGCTTTTAACACTTCAGAGAATTGATGATTCCAATAAAATTCAATATCAAAAGTGTAATCGACTATCTAAAAGAGGAAGACTTTACGACACTCTTTTCTTTGACTGAAAATGACACTTGTGACACTCTTTTCTTTGACTGAAAACAACACTTGCGACACTTTCAAATCAAAAGATGACAATTCAATTAAGCCATTGTTTGCAAAGGATAACTGTAAATGACAAAAAATACATAAAAGCACTCACAATTCTTTATCAATGGAGGCTCAATAATGCAAAGAAAGAGAGTTTCAACAGTGATATACTGATCACAGATAGTAAAACTATTGAATAAAGTTGAAGACAATGAAGAGAAAACCAAAATCTGGAAGCAGAAACAGTCTCACCTAATCATCACACCTATAACATAGGGAAACAGGGATGCATCTCACCTACAACACACGGGAGGTGTGATGCATCTAGACTGCTAATGAGAGATAGTGCGATGGTCCAGGGACGAGACTGAGCTTGGTTTTTTCTCCCATTTTGTAGCTTAGTTCAGGGATTTAGGCTGAGCTAAGGATAGGCAGTAAACACAAAGTATAGGGGCTGATCTAATGAGGTTATTTGAGCTACCACCAGGGCACTTAGGATGTTTGCAAGTCAGATGTTCAGTTCATAAACTAACCTGGAGATTGATTGAAGCAGCGTTGATCTACTTTGCAGTTGCACAGAAAAAGCAGTTCGAAGGCTAGCTGGCTTAACTTCAAGCTCCATCTATAGTTTATAAAGCAAACAACAGTGACTAACAATCAAACTATTCGCTCCCCAGCGGAGTCGCTATTTTGTTATTAGGAAAACTAGTGTCCATTCATAGCTACTAGTCCCACTAATATGGGTAGCTATCTTAGAAACAAACAAACTAAAGTTACTTGTGTTTTCCTTTATGAGAGATAGATGAGAGAGAAGCAGAGAGTACCAACCTCGGTCTTTCGCTTGGCTCCTTTCTTGTTTCCTCCCTCCTTTGATAGAGATTTTCCACTCCTTCCTCACTTGTCTCACTTCAAAGAAACACATGTAGAGTCAAAGCAGCATAATACCATCAAAGCATAGAGATCTATAACCATAAAAAATGTAGGATCAGATATATATTAGCCATACAAATGCATATATCAATACAAGATTCAGAAATATACAAGAATATCAAGGAAAACTCAAATAGATTTATTGATAGAAGTAGTAGAAGAGAGGATTACAACCCATTGGTCTGACCCAGCACCATTCTCCCAGCATGAAAGACCTCTTCACCTCATGAAAAGCTAGATCACCCAACACTATGATGTTTCACAGAGAAACCAATAGTACTTCCTTACAAAATACAAAATTCCAGCCTTTGGATCTCTGGGATGAGGGATCCATATATAGATATTTGCAGGTGGGTGAGTTAGCTTCTGGGATTTTGATTAGTGTCATTTATCTTATAGTTCTTAGTTCCACTTGGAGATTTCATGATCTCTTACTCATCCCTGGGTGAATTCAGAGAGGCAAGTGTCAAATGAGCAGTTTCTAGAAGATTCTCTGGGTTTCCACCTAGCAAACTGCCTCTACCATTTTTCTGCTCTCGCTCATCACACCCTATAAAAGAGTTTTTCATTATGCATCGCACCCTTTATGTGTAATAGGTGAGATGCATCACGCCCTCACCATGGAACAGTGTGTATGGTCCAATTTTGACCAGTTTTGAGCAGTTTTTTAGGGAGAACTTATGGGAAATGATGTAATCAGCTGACCTTGTTCCTTTAGGGTATGAAACAATACTTTTAGGGGCTTAGAAGCCCTTGGTTTATGGACATATGTGATTGGGGTTGCAGTGCCCAAATATTTCTATAACACACGTGTTGGAAGTCACTACACTAGTTTTAACTATGGCTCAGGATAGTTGGACAAAAATAATTTGTAGGAGATAACATACATAGAGTATGTGGGTATTGTTCCATATCGATGCAAAATCAAGAAACGTGATTTGGTGAACTATTTCCTTTGGTTGAAAATCAAGAAAGGTTATGTAAAGGAGTTTAGACCTAAGAGATGGATTTAAAACGAAATTTTCCAACACCATATAAATTCACTACATTTTCAAGTAAGTGGTCTAACTATGATAATTAATCTTTTGAGAAAATGCCTCCAACAATGCCTAGAAATGGATAAGGTGTATTTCTAGCTTGTAGGTTGGGTTTCACATTTTGACTTCACAGAGATTTCACATACATGCAAATAAAGATTGAAGTCATCATTTTATATGTTTTTATAAATTTGAAATTGTTGAAGGTAAGGAAGAGATATTATCTCTTCTGGACGCTCTATATGATTAAATATAAAATAAATATTTTGTTCAAACCTAGATTTAGTCATTGAGCTATGTTTTACTCATCATGAGGCATAATGTACATTTTCTTGCATACATCAACCATTACAAGAAGACCATTTTCATTGGCAAGATGGTTGTTAAGGGCCCAGTTGTTTATTCTTGCTTTCAAAATTGAACCTTAGTCAATCCCTAAGTACTCTTTTGTCAAAATCACCCAAGGCTTGAAAGGAAAACCATTAATTAAAAGCTTGCAGATGTGTGGCCCTCATCTAGCAATAATTGATGGGCATAACTCTAACAGTTGAAGATAGAGAAGGAGATAAAGAAAAAGGAAAATAGTAGTTGAAAGCTCCTCCCATAAACCCAAAAAATAATTGCAGTGGATTCTTTAAACCATTTGATGGAAATAGTACAAAATTGATACCTAATTAGTTTAATGAGGTTTTTATACTGGTACCAAATTTTTGATATGGAAAATGATACATAAGTTATTATTGTTATGAAAATATAGAAAACTTATGGCATTTTGAAGCATGAATTGGGTTACCAGAAAATAATTCTTTCTACTTGAAAGTGTCTAAGACCCAACAAGGGGTGCTATATTGTGGTTGATTGTTGTTTTCGTCTTGGAAGTATTGGGAACCCATGGGGATTGAGTTATGGTGTTTGTTTCCAGTCTTGTGCTTTTGGTCTTTTGTGATTTTTTTGAGCTTGATTATCAGCTTTGATTGTGTCTGGTGCAAGGCCTTGCCACTTTGTTTTTGATGTCGTATTGCTAATGGTTTTCATGGTTTTATACTTGTTGGATTTCTTGTTCTTGCCTTTTATATTTTGAATGTCTTGGGAATTGTTTGGGAAAGAGGAAAGTTAGTAGAGCCTTGGGAGAGTTGAATGAAATCTAGTAGGCAATGTAAGACTTAGATGAAACCAGTGCATGTATAAGGGAAGTTGAAGGCAAGAGTATGATTGTGGATTGGATTAGATGGGTCCACCAGGATAAATGGATGATGGTAGAACAATCATGAGAAAGGTAGTAGGAAAGGTAAAGTAAATGGACATGGAGCGTCATATGCCTTGGATAAGTTGGGAACTGTTGTTCTCAATGTTGTGCATGAATTAAGGGATTTCTCTTAATATTAACCTTATGATATCTAGTAATTATGTTGTGATCATGATTATGCTAATGTTTATGTGTATACATGTACATGTATGTATGTACATTGTTGACTAGCAAGGTCGTGAGGGATCATGATTGTTTTATGCTAATGTTGATATGTATATAAATGTATGTATGTGTCTTGTTGTTTGAAAGGGTTGTCAGGAATCATTCTTGTGGAGGAATGATTTCTTATGCAGGTGAATGACATTAAGAGGTTCTTGGTTTATGAGGAATCAACTGGGAAGAGTAGTCTTGACAAATTTACGAGGTTAGTATCATGTGGTTATGAGTTGATATTGTGTGATTATATTATGTCTATGTTATGGACAGACTATGTTGGGGGTCTACATAAGTGAAATGAAAGCAATGTTCTTTGCAGCACGTTGGAACATGCATGAATAGTGGAAAGACACTAGAAGCAAGGTCATTTAATAAGGACAATTTGGTCTAATGATGTGCAGTACCGATGTTGTGTACATGTAGCATATGTAGTATTGTGTACATATGATGTTGTGTGCCTATTGTATATATGGTGTTGTGTGTATATTGCATATGCAGTACTAGGTATAATGGTACTATGTACATGTTGGATACGTGGTGATGTGTACATATCGTACTGTGTGCATGTTGGATATGTGGTGTTGTTTGCATATGGTGTTGTGCGCATATTGGATATCTAGTGTTGTGTACATATGGTGTTGTGTGCATGTTGTATATGCAGTGCTATGTACATATGGTTTTGTGTGCATGTTGTACATGTGGTACTATGTACATATGGTGTCGTGTGCATGATTGTACATGTGGTGTTGTGTACATGTTGTACAAGTGGTGTTATGTGCAGGTCATGATGTGTACATGTACATGTGGTGATGTGTACGTGTGGTGTTGTGTACATGTCATGTATGTGGTTGTTATACTCTTGACCTATGCAAAATCCAAAATACCATAAATATGAAGAAATATAGCCCAAAACACATAATTATCACATGATATGAGAAAAAATGCAAGGTATTTATTACTCATATGCAGATTCAATGTTCACTAGCCTCTTCAAGGGGGAAACCTCCAACAGAGCAGAGCTCAATTACAATAAGACTCAATGATATTTCCCTTACTAACTAAGACTATTTATAGCTAAATGACATCCAAAACCCTAACTACTAGGTACCTTGCATAACATGGGCTAACCACTTTATTTATTAACTATGGCCTGTTTACAACTAATTCTGGTCCCTTTTCTATAATGCAGGTCAACCACTTACAATTATTTATGTGGTATTTATTAACTCTTTAACTAACTATGACTCTGACTCGTCCCCTTGGGTCTATTACATAAATAAAGGGGTTAGGTTTGGACCCTGACATGCCCTCCCCCATCAAAGGCAGTATTTCCTCAAGGATGAAGCTGAAGAAACTGTTGAAGCATAGTGGTCAGTTTTCAGGTCACATCTTCTAGAGAGGTGTCTTTCCACTTGATCAAGACTTCTTTGATCGTGCGACCACAGAGATGTATTTCAAGAGTATCAAGGGCATGTTCTGGTCAAAGCCAAATTGAGCCTTCCTCATCCAATTCAGGTAAACTTGTTTGAACCCTGCAATTGTTCCCCGTCACTTTCTCGAGGCATGATACAAGGAAAACCAGATAGATTTTGGAAGTAGGTGAGAAGGCTAGTTTTTAGGCAATTGCTCTAATGCACTGAAGTATTTGATAAGGCCCATAGAATTTTGGTGCTAGTTTCTAGCAACCCTTTTCTTTGAGAGATGTTTTCTTATATGGTTGGAGTCGCATGAATACCTGATCCCCTTCTTGAAATGAGCATTCAAAATGATGTTGGTCATCCTATTGCTCATTTTGGTTCTGAGCTTGATGTATATTATATTTGAGATGAGCGATCATGGTGGCATGGTTTTGGACGATTTGATCAATTGCATGTACTTTAGAACATCCATGGATAAGAAATAGGTGAAGGTGGGAGTTTTCCATACAATACCTCATATGGAGTCATCTTGGTAGCTTCATGATAGTTAGTATTATACCACCATTCAGCTAGAGGCAGCCACTGTACCCATTGATGTTGTTTGTCTAAAGTGAAGCACCACAGATAGGTGTTCAAACATTGGTTGAACGCTTCTGTTTGACCATCGATTTGGGGATGATATGCAGTACTTAGTTGGAGTTGCATTCTCTGTAGCTTGAAAATTTCGTACGAAATTTAGCTGGTGAAAGTGGGGTTGCGATCAAACAAAATGGAAGTTGACATGCCATGCAGTTTAAAGATTTGGTCCAAGAAAACTTGAGCCACAAAAGTGGGGGTAAATGGGTGTGGTAGAGCGCATAAATGAGCATATTTAGAAAGTCTATCAACAACCACCATGATGATTGATTTGTTGCCTAAATTTGGGATACCAGTGATGAAATCCATTGAAACATTTGTCCAGAGAAAAGTAGGGAGTGGCAATGGTTGTAAGCTTCCCAGTAACTTGATTGTTTTCCCTTTGTTGCATTGGCACACATCACATTTAGCTACAAAATTAAGAATGTCATTTTTCATGCCAGTCCAAAGGAAAGAATGACATGAGTGATAATAAGTCTTCTGAAAGACCAAATGTCCTACAATTGTAGATGAGTGCAGTTTGTCCAAGATGCAGGTTTTGAGGGTGGAATTCGGGGATATCACTACTCGATCCTTGTAGTGAAGAATATCATCCTTCTAAGGGTATTTTGATGAGGAATTTGGATCTTCTCTTAAGTTGTTAATGAGTTGGGAAAGACAAGGGTGGGAGAACCATTCCTTGTGGGCCTCTTCAATCCAATCTAGTATGGGTAGAGAGAATGATAAAAGGGTGTTCTCATCCTCAAATTGGCACAATAAAGCATCAGCCACTACATTGTCACACACCTTCTTATAAATTATCTCATAATAATATCCTATCATTTTGGAAAGCCATTCATTTTGTTGTGCCGATGATAGACACTTCTCTAGAAAATATTTTAGACTATGGTGGTTCATGTGGATTTGGAAAAGCTGCCCCAGTAAGTATGGTCATCAAGTGTCTACTACATGTAATATGGGGATCAATTCTTTCACATAAGTATATTGACCCAAATGTTTTCCGTTGAGTTTTTGATTAATGAAAGCTAATGGTCTACCTTCTTAATTTAATACAACACCAATACTCATACCTGAAGAATCACATTCAATCACAAAAGATTTGGTGAAGTCAAGTAGGGCCAACATGGGAGTGGAGCATGTGGACTATTTGAGAGCCAACAAGGCCTGTTGAGCCGCATCAGTCCAGAGAAATGATTTTTTCTTGAGAATATTAGTGAGGGGTCTAGAAATGCATCCATAATTGTGGACAAATTTACGATAGTAGCCAGTGAGACCCAAGAATCCCCTAAAACTCTTCAAGGTTTTTGGTTGGGACCACCATAATTTCATTGCCTAAATCTTTTTCAAATCAACCCTCACTCCTTCACCACCCACAATGTGTCCCAAGTATTCTACTTCTTCCATGCCAAAGGAGCACTTGGATAATTTGACAAATAATTTGTGATCATGGAGCAATTGTAATATCTGGTCTATATGTTGAAGTTGTTTGTCCCATCTTATGGTGTAGATGAGAATGTCATCAAAGAATACTAGGACAAATTTTCATATATATGGTTTCAGAAGATGGTCCATGAGGCTTTGAAAAGTCGATGGGGCATTACAGAGACCAAATGGCATGACCAGGAATACATAATGGCCTTCATGAGGTCAGAAGTTAGTCTTGGGAATGTCTACTTCCTTCATGTGTATTTGGTGATAGCCCAAGCAGAGGTCTAGCTTGGTAAAGAATTTAGTACAATGCAGTTCATCAAGAAGATCATCAACAACTGGAATAGGAAATTTTCCCTTGATAGTGAGCTTGTTAAGGGTCCAAAATTGTAGACACATGTGTCATTCTCCATATTTCTTTAGAATCATGACCACTAGAGATGAAGAAGGGTTGATTATGGGATGGATAACACCAGCTTCAAGGAGTTCCTTAAAGCTTTTTTCAATTTCATTATTTTGGGAAAAAGGATATCGATATGGGTGGACATTAGGCAACTGGGCACCTGGGTCCAAAGGGATGTTACGATCATTTTCACCCCTAGAGGGTGGAAGCTCTTTAGGTTTGTCAAAGACTCACTAATGGAAATATAATACCTGTTGCATCTAAGGATGAATATGAGGAGTAGTGGATCAATGGCCTGGATGGCATTAAATTGGGCGAATACTCCATGATGGCCCTTTTTTTAAATATTCTCTATTCGATATGAGTTTATGATAGTAGGAGCACCTTCCTAGAGTCCCCTTAATGTATGGATGTGGTCGTTCTTCTTAAATCACATATATAATCCTGGAAGTCCATTGTCATAGGGTCCAGTGTGCAAATCCATTTAGCACCCAGGACAATGTCACAACCACCCATTTCAATGGCACACATGTGGGTCTTAATATTTTCACAACAGCCTTCACATTTCATGGTCCCCCCATCAGTGATAAGGACTTTGAAATTAGATATCGCCCATACAAAGCAATGAACAACTTTTGCGACTCTTTTATGGATAAAGCTATGAGTGTTTCCACTATCAATCAATACCACTATTATTGGATGTTTAATAAAGCCTCAGATTTTGAAAGTCTAAGGTGAAGAAATTTCAACCAAGGCATGTAGTGATATAACTAGCTCATCAGGCGTAGCAGTGAGATCATTGTCAGTTTGGGTTTCCCCTACTTCTTCCTTGGGCACCTCAAGGGATGGAGCTTCATCTACTGAGTTGTTATCAATAGAATCAATTTGAAAGAATTTTGGTTGCTTGCATTTATGTTTGGGCGAATACTTGTCATCATAGTAGTCGCATTGTCCTTATTTCCTTCTTTCGTCCATTTTTGTCAGTGACACCTTTTGAACCTTAAGTGTTTTGGCGAGTCCTTGAGCCTGGGTGGCACATGCCTTGGCAAAAAAATTTAGGTGATTGGACTGGGAATTTAAGGTGATTTCCACAACTAAGGCCTTGCATTATGCGTCCAACCAAGTAGCTGGTGGTGCATCTGGACATGGGTTTGATGGCTTCTTTTATGCCACTGATGAAACATTCCAAGTAGAAGTCATCTCCTAGATCATTAGTTTTGATGGCCAATTGTTCAAACATTGCAATGTAGTCCTTTATGGTACCTATTTTCTAGATCTTAGTGAGATGACTCAAAAAAGTAGATTCCCAGTCAAAGCAATCACATATGGCTTTTGAGAACATGTTCCAAGTTGCTCTTCCAGATAACATTTTTTATGTCACTTCCATCTTTCTTGGTCCAAGTAAATTGATCCCACATGTAGTTTAGTTCCATCTTCCTAGATATTATTAAGGGATAAATATTGTTCCATTTGTGCTACCCATACTGCAGGGTTAGAACCAACAAATTTGTACATTTCCAGCTTGGGTGTCCAGTGGTTGGAAGAGTGGTGATTTCCATGGAAGTGAATGTGATGGTTTGATACTCATTCTATGTGTGCATCAACACTAGGATCCTCCCTATGAGATGTTTTTATAAGGGCTGCTAGTTGTGGGATCTGGTCTGTAATATTCACCTCGAATGCCTCGAATTTTTTCTCAAGGTTTTCGACCCTCTCGACTTCCCATTTTGCAGCCACAACTTGAGATATGGTACCTAGCATACACCACCCCTGTCAAATTTGGAGCTTACTTAAGAGTAGTCTTATTAGAAAGAGGGAAATCATGGGAATCTAATGGCATGGGCCACTTGAAGCCATGTTGGGAAATAATTTGGGATCGCCGAAAAATTTGGGGGCTTATAAGTGAATGGTACCATTGTAACCAGTTCATTGTCTTGAAGCTTGTGGTCTAAGTCTCTTGCAAGTGTCCTAAGATGGTCTCAAACTCTCTTTTTTCTTTTACTCTGAAAGGAGTTTTACTCCTGACTGATCAATAATGTAGTGGCCGAATCCCCGAAAGATTGATACTGCGCAATGTCCTGCAAAAATTGATCATGGATGGTAGTAATAGATTTCCAAAGGTATTGGTACTGTAGAATGTGCTATGACAATCAGATTTGAACTATGGCAGCGAAAACCCTCACTACACAAAGAGTTTGATCTATGTTGTGAAAGCCCCAACTACTAAATTTGAGTTTTACGGTGGTGACAGAACTCCAACTGTTGGATCTGATCTAGAAGGTAAGGTAGAGGGTGATATTCAGATGGTAGAGGGAACTATGGTCACAAAGGAGTGTCAGGTGCTACAGATCGCAATATACGCAAGGGTCCAACAATAGTACTCGGCCTAATATTTCAGGGCACTAAATAAGGAGGATCAACTGTACCCTTAGCCATACTACCCAAATACCCTATTGTATGTGTGAGTAATATCCCCGAGTGTTGTTCTTAGTGTACTGTAGTAGCCAGACGGCTAACGGCTTATCTAAGATTGGGTTTCAGGTGATCCTAGGGGGTTTCTTATATACCCAAGTATACATGGAAGTGCAGTATGTGCATGGTTCTGTCTAATTCCCTACTACTCGAAGGGGTACCCATAAGGGTTACAAGGGAGTCAACAAGTGTGACCACCTCTTATAGTTCCTATGTGCATGCCTCCCCAAATCCATAGGTTTATGCGCTCAATGACTGATCTCGTGGTTTAAAGACATTGGAGCATGTCTCTAGCCTAAAAACAATTTTGCGAAAGTTGGAGGTATAGTCGGCCCTCAAAAGTTCTCTGATACCACTTGTTATACTCTTGACCAACAATAAATCCATAATACTATAAATACAAAAAAAGATAGCCCAAAACACATAATTATCACATGAAATGAGAACAAATTCAAGGTATTTTATTATTCAGAAGCAGATTAAATATTCACTAGCCTGTTAGAGGGGGAAACCTTCAACAGAGGAAAGCTCAATTACAATAAGAATTGATTATCTTTCCGTTACTAACTAAGACTATTTATGAAAAATGATAAGTGTGTAGAATAACATAACAGGGATTCTAGAAGACAACTAGAAAAGAGAACTCTTCTATGATATTTGACGAGGAGGAAGGACCTAGATGGAGCTAGGGTTTAAAACAAGTGGGAAACTAACTATAAGCGAGCAGCCTGCAGGGCTGAGACAATGACAGGGATGGAGGTATGAGTAGCTACATCTAGCATAGGAAAGCTCATGCCTGTTAGGAACAGGAAGACAGATGGAAGCAGCCATGCAGAGACTTTGATGCCTCAGGAATCATGCCAACAGGACTTTGGCTTAAGAAAAGAATGGAAAATGGCATAGAAATTTTCAGTGCTAATCTTCGTTGCATTGTTGCTTTCACTCCTCAGCACGCACCTGTGGTCGAAGCACAGAGAGTTCTTTATCTTGCTAAACTGTTAACAGTAAACACTAGGGTGGAAGATGGTCATACAGAGTGAAGATATTGATCTGGACCTCAAACTTGAGGACATTTTGTCGATCTAGGGCCTGGAGGTAGCAGACCAAAATATAGAGAGGTATATTTTTGTACCTCGACAGACAGGAAGGAAGAAAAGTGGCTCGGGAGCGGGTTGGAATGAGATAAAATCCCTAGGACTCCTAGAGGAAAGCTTAGGGTCGTCGTATCTGGAGAACTTGGGGGGGGCGGGGTAGTAGCTGCAAGGGAGGCAACCACTTTCAGAGCACTCTGTGACGGAAAATGTGGGTATTCAAGTAAGTAATGCTCCTCCTCTTTATCCAAAAGAAGTTTACTGAGGGAGTTGTTGACGGTGCTGTACCCACCAACATGTCAAGGGGATATCCTCGGTAAAAGAAGTCCCAATTAGACTTCATAGCATTGGTACAGGAGTCCCAACAGTGGGTTCTAAGGTAATGCCTTGACCGAAATGTCGCACAGAGGCAAGTACAATAACTCTATCAGTAGCAAGGGTGTGACTGATGCAGTGAGTCAAGGAAGGTGTATGAGAGGTTCCAACACTTTGAAGGGGGAAGGAGGTGAAGGTGAGTTCCAGGTTGAAAGGGACCAATCCCAACTCGACTAGGAACACACAACACAAAGGACATGCGCAACTTTTGGTAGAGCAATCCACTCGGATGTAGCAGTCACATCATACAAGGTGAGATAACATGTACAACAATCATGGATCAATCCAAGACGAGTGCGACAATTGTTATAGCAAGGGCCAAGTGAAAGGTCTGTCTGATGTCTGGAATAACAGCCGACATGGAAAATAATAGCATTAACAACATATGAAACACATTAACAACAAGATTCATATAATTGCATGTAAATCAGTTCATACGCAAGTATGTAAGTTAAACAACACATATCATTAAAGCAACCGAAGCATTCCAACTACAATAACAACATATGCAAGAAAATGTGTTGGCTCTTATTATATAAAGAAGTGTAAGTCACAATCATACAATACATCCATGTAAACCTGCTAGCCCCAACAGTGGAATGTTACAGCCACATCCGCCTGCTCCTCCAAAGAGATGTGCTAGCTCCGTGCAGTGGAGAAGCCAAGGTGTGTTACAATATTTTCCAAGCCTTCTTCAAGATAGTCTTAGTAGAAGCTTGGCTGACTAAAAGCCTCTACAATGAGTTATGAGGGAGTATTGATAGCAAAGGGTGGGGTGACCCTTGACATTCCCCTTTGTGATAGTTCAACTACCCTCATGACTCTTCACCTACTCTATGGTTTTTACATACAACCATTGACACTTGACTTACACTTGACATGACCCAACATTACAATGCACATGTACTCATGTGAGACAACATTGATTGAGCAAGCCTTATAAGACATCATTATCACTCGGTCCGCTATGATGAGACCAACTCTATGACATGCTTGTGATGGTGAAGGTGGTGAGCTGATGCCAAGCTTGGTCGTCTGTGATGTTGTGCATGCCCCTTATGGTGACATCTTGTTGAAGTGAACTCTTGCCTTCGTTGCAATCAGTGCAGTGGTTCAGCCCCTTCATCCAACTCATCTGCTAACATGCGCATGGTCTTCTTGGGTATGGTTAAACTAGAAACACACTGATGCATAGTGTTTGTGTTGATATTCAAGTGTGTGTTGGTGGTCATGTGCATCAACTTGTTGATGTACATGTTCAACTCCAGTTGGACTTGCTTGTTGTCTTCACCTTGGTGAGTGTTTTGAATGGGTTGGATTGCATGTGTGCACTCAATGACATGCATGTTGTTGAATCCCTTGCATGCAATCAACAACACTTCTCACCATTTGTGCTCCGTGTCAACTGTTAGGATGGATTTTTAACTTGTACAGGCACAATTTCATCTGTGAGTGCATGTTGTGCCCACTGTTTTTCCTGATTTTGCTGCAACTCATTCATTTGTCTGTGCAGCTTCATGTCCTTCCTTGAGTTGTTGCTTCAGCACATGAAACTCCTTCTTCGTTTAATTCTCTATCTTCACACGATCTTCATGTCACGTTGTCACCTCATAGCCTGAGTCTCCAAGTTGCTTTCATTATCAGTGGATCTGCTTGATCTTGCAACTTTGTTCTACCTCTGTGTTGTCAACAACCTTCTTCTTGATTTTGATGTATTCACTACATTCGGTCTGTTGCCTGCAGCTATTATTCCTGATGCTGCTCACTGTGATGTTGTTTCTTGATTTCCTTGTCTACGAACCACTAGATGTCTTCGTGAGTAGGCAAGCTCATAGAGACTCGATCGACTGCATCCCCAAGTGTGCTTTGAATGGTGTCTTTGTCTCTGCTCTCCTGGAAACCATTGTACCTATACTTCTTAGAGGCAAATGAACACCTGAGATACTTGGAGATATGGAAACACTCATAGCAGGCAATCTGTCAATTGAAAACCAAAATGAACATGAGAACTGACTTGTAACATACCTGGGTGAAAGATCATGAAGGTTATGCATTTTCGATCGGGAGATTGGGAGACTGACTGCCAAGACTGCACAAGGCATAGCCTGGGCTACTTGGAGATTAACTAACTACTGGAACTGTGCAATGAACAATCTAGTATGGCCGTTGACTATTGGGATTTTGCAATGCGCAATTCCAACTGGGAAGGATTGCTGGCCCAGGGACAGATTTGCGCAATTTCTTGGACCAAGCAGCCACTGTCCTCCAAAACTGTGCAAAATAGTCCTAGAGGCCAGTTTTGGGAAATAATGCGCAAATATAGAGAGGAAGGTGAGCCTTCCTTTCCCAAATTGCATAATGTAGCCTTGGTGAAGGCACAGCCTAGGCCAAGGTTGGCCCGACTTGTCAACAGGAAACTGAAAGCAAGTAAGTCAATGAATGCATGGCGACACTAAGTGATAGAAAAAGTGATTAATAGTGCATGCAAAGCATGAATGAAAGATTTAGCAAATAGATCAACATACATGTGGGTGAGGTAGTTCATTGGTTGGGCGAACGTCTATGAAAAATAATTTCATGCATGCGACAGTAGTAAGATAGCAAAGAAAACTAAAATAGAGCTAGTACAAGCTAGTATATATGTAAATGATAGCAAGCGCTCAAAATAATCAAGCAAATAATACTCCTCCAAACAAAAACATAAAAAGTGACTGAAATGCAGCACAAGGCATGGGAAGTGAGCCTACCCCAAAACAGCTGAGGTGAATGTGCCGACTGCTCCTAGATGTGATGTGGGATGTTAGAGCTACAAGGTTGATGTGAGGAATGAGCTCTACTGCATCCGGTTGATGAGTTTTGATAACATCGAGGTCGTGATGCACACACCACGAATATAGGGGAAGCGACACTTGGTGAGAGGTTTCATAATTTCTCCTTGCATGCAACCTCCAACGGAAAAACATAGATCCCTAAAACAAGGGATGCATTTGCATGTTTCCTTGGGAGAAGTAGCCCATGCATGCAAGTCTGTTTTCCTCAGTCCCATAGGGAACCATTCAACTCAGTTGCACATGCAAGAGTATTGTTCACACAAACTTGATTGTAAGATGTAGCATCTTCCAAACCCTTGGTTGATTGACACACATTCCAAGCCAAGGAAACATCATTGTTTCAATTGGGGTTGAGGGGTATATAGGTGCACAAGGAGTATAGTCGTTAGAGTCTTAGTTTCATCTATGGTGTTTCTCCACTGCAAGCAGGCCTGGACAATACCTCGATGGAGTCACATAGGAATACAAGCATGGCTCCACTGATAGTGAGCCTGGCCAGTACCCCGGCGGAGTTACTTGCATCACCTCCCTAATCAGGAAGCCCTTCTCTTCTTTCGCTTTATTCATGTTTCACTTTGAAATTTTGACTTTTCATTTTTATTTTTATTTTTCACTGTGCATAGCACTTATTCATTTCAGAGGTGGAAGAGGGATCCCAACTTATTGAGAGAAGAAGAGGTTGTTCCAACAGAGAAGTAGTTTATTCTATCTCTGATGTGCCTGTTAAGGTTTTCCCCCTTACTTACTCTACTTGACTAAGATGACAAGCGTTAACCCAAAAACAATCGACTAGAGAAGGTGACACTAGTTAGTGTGCAAGCATTATGTTTACACCAAGGTTCACTTTGAACAATATGTATTTTCCTTAGACGTATCATGGACTAAAGTAACAAGTTCATCATATAGAGGATGGATGATAGATAACCAAATAGTGATAGTTGTACAAGCCCTCTTGCATTTTACCCAGCTCGTTTCATGAGTCAGACATGGTTTTATGCAAACTAACCTACAAACGAAACAAGTGAACAGACTAACAATCAACAAAGCAAAGCAAGAGCAGAAGTGAAAATGAAAGAGAGATCAATAAACAAACAAGCAAGCAAACAAACAAGCAAACAAACAAACAAACAAGCAAGCAAACAAAGCATGTAAGCAAACAATCATGCAAGCAAACAACTGAAAGCAAACACCTCTCCTACTCCTATATTAATGGTTCATGGGCCTTATCACATCAAGTGATACTTCCAATGCAGCCACCGGCTCATTGGTAGACCCATGTTGGTGAAGGCTAGGTCCGCGAGCAACCTAGAGGTGTGAACCAGCAAGAAAGAAAGATATAACAATGAAGACAACCACACTTCATGTTTCAAAGTGCCCACATGACATAAGTGAGTGCAGGAGCATGACGGACAGTCCGTAGACTTGTCATGGTGATGTGTGACACTACGTGCAACTTTGAACCATAAGAACACTCTTGACTGTGACATGTAAGCAAATGAAAGAAACAAAGATAACTTGCGTCATGCACAAGTGCTTGCAATGTAAGACTCCTCTAGTGCATGAGCAATGGGATCATGTAGTTCCAGTGGAGGAAGTAAAATTTGAGTCTTAGATTGATCTTGAGTGCATATAGATGAGTGATGAGGAGCCTTGAGTGTTTGAACAATTTCCTGATCAAAAGCGAAACCAACCTTAGGATAGCAAGGGCCTCACATAACCATCAACTTGGGCTGAAGTAACTCGACCATCTATGGAGTTTCGACTTTGTTGATAGATGGATATTCGTGGACCAGTGGCTTAGATGGATTAACAATTAGTGAGTTAACATCATGATCGAATGATGAGGTGAAGAGATCATGACAACCAAGATTAGAAAATTCAAGATGTTGGTCGACATCCTCATGGTTTGATGAATCACACAGAGGGGTAGATGAGAAGGAAGGATTTTCACACTTTGTGTTTTTGGAAAGAGCAGATGAAAGATCAAGTGGATTTCCAATGAATTATTGGTCTTTTTCATTGTTGGAAGATAGGCTATCATATGGTGTGTCCTGTGAAATATCAACAATAGGTGCATTCGTGGAGGAAGACACACATGCGAATTCATGGAAGGCAGGTTCACCATTGATGTTAGGAAAGAACGGAGGGGGCTCAAATGGAAGGGAGTCATCCTTTATCGAGTTTTGATGTTCAAGTTGCCACTCATACTCTTAATAAATGACAACACATGTTGGTTGTGCAATATCAACTCCGTTAGTGGGTTGTTCCTCATTCACAACAACTGAAGAGTCTGGAATGAATGAACACAAGATAACATCATCTGGAGGAACACCTGAGTGTGAAGATGGAGGTCGAAGAAAAGAATGCATATGAGGAATAAAACGAATCACAACAAAATCTACGTGAAAATCGAGTGGAGTGATGTTGGGAGAGTGTGAAGGATGAACATGTGTTTGAGCATGATCCTAACATCACTGGGCAGTGGTGGAGCTATTGAATGAGAGGGAGGCAGATAGTCAGTTGAGACAATACCCACTCCCACATGATATTGTGCAGTTTCATCAATGAAGAAGGTTGAGCAAGTTTTGATATCAAGCTTCCTCTTGGGATGCGCATATTTCTTAAGGAAATACTCGAACAAGTCCCAAAAATAAGAAAATTTCATCTCACTCCTTCGAGCTTGAAACTGCAAGTCATGGAAGTGCTGCCAAAATCAATAACTGATTCATGCGGAGCCCTCCATTATTGTAACAATTTCTGATCAAGATAGTCTAGATCAAAATGATAGAACATGTCTTCAATGAGATCACAGAAGTGTTCAAATGAGTGCATGGTGCTAGCCGGTAGGCTGAGCACCCAATGAAATGGAGATTCGCAAACTGTGTATGCAAGCAGCAAACTAGCCTACTCATCAGAAAACTCATATTCCTCATAAATCATGAAAAGAAAGTTATATAAGTGCTCAAGCCAGGCCACTCCACCTTCACCATCATACGTGAGAGTGGTAAAGAGATTGAAAGCTTCCCCGAGATGGAGACATATTCACGATTCAAAAAACACCTCGAGGGAAGAAGAGTGCAAGACTCCATGAAAGATATGCAAAGGTTCAAAACTGGATGAGAGGACACATCTTATCATCGGGCCCTCCTTCTAGTGCTAGAAATGTTGATAGTGTTGGACCCACCAATAGGTCAAGGGGATATCCCCGGTAAGAAGTCCCAATTATACCTCATACCGTTTGGTGTAGGAGTCCCAATATTGGGTCGTAAGGTAATGCCTTAACCACGATGTCGCACAGACACAAGTAGAATAACTCTGTCAGTAGCAAGGGTGTGACTGATGCGATGAGTCAAGGAAGGTGTATGAGAAGTTCCAACACTTCGAAGGGGGAAGGAGGTGAAGGTGAGTTCCAGGTTAAAGGGGATCCATCCAAATTCAGTTAGGAACACACAACACAAAGGACATGCACAACTTCTAGAAAAGCAGTCCACTCGGATGTGGTAGTCACATCATACAAGGTGAGATAACATGAACAACACTCATGGATCAATTCGAGACGAGTGTGATGGTTGTTATAGCAAGGGTCAAGTGAAAGCTCTATCTGATGTTTGGCAGAGTAGTCGACATCGACGGTGATAGCATTAAAAACATATGAAACACATTAACAATAAGATTTATATAATTTCATGTGAATCAGTTCATATAAAAGTACGTAAGTTAAAAAAAACATATCATTAAAGCAACCGGAGTAGTCCAACTACAATAAAACATATGCATGAAAATGTGCTAGATCTTATTATATAAAGAAGTGTAAGTCACAATCATATAATACATCCATGTAAACTTGCTAGCCCCAATAGTGGAACATTACAGCCACATCCGTCTACTCCTCCAAAGAGATGTACTAGCTCATAGCTCCATGAGAAGCCAAGGCACTTTGCAATACTGTCCAAGCCTTCTTCAAGATAGTCTTAGTAGAAGCTTGGTTGACCAAAAGCCTCTACAATGAGTTATAAGGGATTATTTATAGCAAAAGGTGGGGTGACCCTTGACATTCCCCTTTGTGACAGTTCAACTATCCTCATGACTCTTCACCTACCCTATGACTGTTACATCCAACCATTGACACTTGAATTACACTTGACATGACTCAACATTACAATGCACATGTACTCATGTGAGACAACATGGCTTTAGCAAGCCTTGCAAGACATCACTGACACTCGGTCCATTGTGATGAGACCAACTCTATGACATGCTTGTGATGGTGAAGGTGGTGAGTTGATGCCAAGCTTGGTCATCAGTGATGGTGTGCATGCACCTCATGGTGACATATTGTTGAAGCGAACTCTTACCTCCATTGCAATTGGTGCATTAGTTCAACCCCTTCATCCAACTCGTCTACTAACATGCGCATGGTCTTCTTGGGTATGGTTGAACCAGCAACACACTAATGCATAGTTTCCATGTTTATCTTCAAGTGTGTGTTGGTGGTCATGCGCATCAACTTTCTGAAGTACATGTTCAACCCTAGTTGGACTTGCTTCTTGTCTTCACCTTGGTGAGTGTGTTGAATGGGTTGGATTGCATGCTCGCGTGCAACGACATGCATGCTGCTGAATCCCTTGCTTACGATCAACAACAATTCTCACCATGTCTGCTCCATGGCATCTATTGGGATGGATCTTTAACTTGTACGGGTGTAGTTTTATCCGTGAGTGCATGTTGCACCCACTCTTGTTCCTGATCCTGCTGCAACTCATTCATCTATCTATGCAACTTCATGTTCTTCCTTGAGTTGTTTCTTCAGCACATGCAACTCCTTCTTCATTCCATTCTCTATCATCGCGCAATCTTCATGTCACTTTTTCACCTTATAGCCTGAGTCTCCAAAGTTACTATCATTATCAGTGGATCTGATTGATCTTGCAACTTTGTTCTGCCTCTGAGTTGTCAACAACCTTCCTCTTGCATTCGTTGTATTCGCTGCATTTGGTATGCTGCCTAGCTACTATTCATGATGTTTCTCTTTGTGATGTTGCTGCTTGATGTCCTTGTCTATGAACCACTTGATGTCTTTGGGAGTAGGAAAGCTCATTGACACTTGATCGACTGCATCTCCAAGCGTGCATTGAACAATTTATTTGTCTCTTCTCTCCTGGAAACCATTGTACCTATATTATTGAGAGGCAGATGAACACCTGTAATACTTGGAGATATGGCAAAACTCATGGCAAGCAATCTATCAATTGAAAACCAAAATGAACATGAGAACTGACTCGTAACATACTTGGGTGAATGACCATGAAGGTTGTGCAATTTCAGTTGGGAGGTCAGGAGATTGACTACCAAGGCTGCACAAGGCATAGTTCGGGATGTTGGGAAACTAACTGACTGCTGGAACTACGGAATGCACAGTCCAGTCTAGTTGCTGACTACTGGCCGAGGGATCGATTTGCGTAATTTCTTGGGCCAAGCAGCCACTGTCCTCCAGAAATGCACAAAACAGTCCTGGGGACCAGTGTTGGGAAAGAATGCATAAATCTAGCGAGGAAGGTGAGCCTTCCTTTCCCAGATTGCATAATGCAGCCTTGGTGAAGGCACAACCCGGGCCAAGGTTGGGTGGACTCGCTGACAGGTAACTAAAAGCAATTAAGTCAATCAATGAATGGCGACACTCAGTGATAGCAAAAGTTATTAACAATGCATGGAAAGCATGAATGAAAGATTTAGCAAATAGATCAACATGCATGTGGGTGAGGCAATTCACTGGTTGCGCGAACGTCCGTGCAAAACAGTTTCTTGCATGCGACAGTAGTGAGATAGCAATGAAAATTGAAACATCACTAGTGCAAGCTAGTATATATGTAAACGACAACAAGCACTCAAAGAAATCAAGCAAACAATACTCTGACAAGTGAAAACACAAAAAGTGACAAAAATGCAGCACAAGGCATGGGAAGCAGGCTTACCCCAAAATAGTTGAGCTGAATGTGCCGACTACTCCTAGATGTGATGTGGGATGTCAGAGCTACAAGGTTGATGTGAGGAATGAGCTCTATGGCATTTGGTTGATGAGTTTCAATAACATCAAGGTCGTGATGCATATGCCACGTGTCTAGGGGAAGCAACACTTGGTGAGAGGTTTCAGAATATCTTCTTCCATGCAACCTCCAATTGCTAAACATAGATCCCTAAAACAAGGGATGCCTTTGCATGCTACCTTGGGAGAAGCATCCCATGGATGCAAGTTTATTTTTCTCAGTCCTGGAGGGAACTGGTCAACTCATCTGCACATGCAAGAGGCTGCTCTACTGCTGGAAAAAAATGTGCATTTCTGCCTAAGAGCTGGACTGGCTTCCCATAAGATTTACGCAATTTCTAGGCAAAGTAGCTGACTACTGCCCAAATTTGTGTAAATCCTGGGCTGAACAGCTGACTGCTAGGAAAATTTGCACAAATCCTGCTGGGAGGGTTGGTTGGTAGGATTGTACAATCTTGGAGCCCAGCAGGCTATCAGAGAGGATTGCACAATTTCTGGAGGGAAGGTTGGTTGCCCTCCAAAAATGCACAATTTTCACGGGGATGCTGCTCAGCCTACAGCTGGACCAAGTCTGGGTGAGTAGCCTATGAGGGGAATGGATCAACTATGATTGATAGGCTACCTTTGTGCGAGGAAAACACATGAAGCTTAAGTACTTGACGAAGCAAGACAAAGTGTTGTGTAAGGTTGGTAGGGAGGCTCCAAAACAGGCTAAGGAAAATTTTTGGAGGGTGTTTGTCACTGCTACAATAGGGGTTTAGAGGACATAATCATAAGCTGTGAATTTAAGGGCCAGGAAGGCCTACATTCTTGCCTGGCGGAAGGTTTAGGGCTGGAAAAAGATAGGAAAGGGTCATGCCTAAACAATACCCTTGCATGCAGAAGCCCGCAAAATAGGGGAAGCAGAGACGTCACTTGGCATAAGCCACATGTCAGTTTGGGCATTACTAGTTTGCTAGAGCAATGAGAGGATCTGCCAGGAGGCTAGAAGACAGTCGATGCAAGGAAGGAAGAGGTTGGGAAGAGTGGGGGAGTCAAGCAGACCAAGGCTAGGAAGAAAGCATTACCGGAAGTGAAAATGAAATTGGGAGGAAATGAAACCTTACCAGGGTTTGAGGGGATGGACCGAGCAAGTGAAAGGTCTTTTGAAGGACTCAAAATTTTCAAGGAGGGGCATTCTGGAATGCTCCTGGTAGCAGTAATCAATGCAGGAGTAAACACACAGAACAGGGAGGGAGGGGTTCGACAACAGTAGGTGGGGGAAAAAAGGAAAAAGCACAAGATAATTAATAAGACAGATACAATAGCAAATTTGGTCCTAGGAATGGATGTCCAAATCAACGAGGCCATGGCAATCTCGGAACTAACCTTGGTAGGTTGGGTAAGAGGGAAGAAATAATTTTCTAGCTACATTCAAGAATGGACTGTAAAAGACTAGCAAGAAGTGCTAGATACATCCTTCATGGTCACAGTGCTAGCAAAAGGATGGTTCACGATCAAACTTGGGAAGGGAGAATCAGTGGACTGGGTCATGTAGAGAAATTGGAGCTTCAGGAGAGATCCGATATATTTCAAAAAGTGGAACCCCATGATTGATGCACAATGAGAAAAAGTGGATGAATCACTTGTGCGGGTTCAAATGCCTGGACTACCATTGTTCCTCTGGGTCGAATCAATTTTTAGGGAGATTGGCAACCACCTGGGTAGATTTATGGAAGCTGATATGTCATTTCTACAAATGGGAGAACAAGGGATGGCCCGAATACTAGTAAGCTTAAATCCCTAAGAAGGGTTGGCAGAAGAAATAAACCTACAATATAAGGAATTCACTTGTACACAAATGCTGGATTATGAACATCTACCTTTTAGATGTCACAAGTGTCATAAATATGGACACCTAGCAAAATAATGCTCATTAGGTTTCAGGCGAAGAAGGACGTAGAGGATGGAAGGGGGAAGGAAAGTAGTAGAGGAGGAGAGTAAAGGTGTCAATATGAATTCAGGACCAAGGGAGGACCATATGGAAGTTGACAATTCTTGGAAGGATAATGCGGAGAATATGGAAGTGCAGGAAGAAGAACATCCTATCATCCCACATCAACAAAAGTAAATGGCGACCAAACTAGCCCCAACAGCAGTGGTTGACAGGAGCCTTACTCATCCGATTGAGGGTATGGTTTTAGATCATATCCCTCCCACTATTTCTCTTGTTCATTCTTTGCTTATTTCTAAATCGGAGCCTGGTCCCTCCAAGCCAAATAACTTTGTTATACCCCTATTAAACTCTGCTTATGAGAAATTGGATAGTATTATTACATCAATCCACAATTTACATCTGAATCGAAAGCCTAGGAAGGGTGATGAAGCCAAGAACAATGAAGATACCCCAGTAGTAAACCCCCACTACAATCTCAGATCCCGCGAGAAAAAACCCCCTCCTTGGGAGGCCATGGGTGGTCTCGAAATGTAGACCAAGAAGGAGAACAGAAGGTTAGAGGGAGGAAATCAAATATGTCAAAGGCTCATTTGAGAGCCAAATTAGACATTGTTGATGGAAAGCAACTATCCATCTCAAGGGTGCTTATAGTAATGCAAAACCCCCCCGTGGTTTCCCAATGATTATGTTGTCCTTGAACTGTAGGGGTTTATCCAATGGTCCTAAAAAGTTGGCTCTAAAAGAGGTAATCCATAACTACAATTCAGACATACTACTCTTGCGAGAAACATTGGGAGTTGGAATAGAGGTAATAAAATCTCTATAAAAAATAATGCCTAGATGGCACATCCAGGCTTTGGATGCCAAAGGTCGATCAAGGGGGCTGGCTTTGGGTCTAAAGGAAGGGAGACTAAAGGTTCTAACCACTTGGGGGCTGGACCAAGCGATCAGAATGAAGTCTATTCCTTTGATCTTCACACAAATTTGTTGATCCTTAATATATATGGACCTTGTCAAGATAAAGTCCCTTTTTGGAATAAAATTTGTTCCAAGACCCTTCTGGATGACCTGAATTTGTTGATTGGGGGGTGACCTAATTTTTCTATGGGAATTTCATAAACATGGGGCCCATTTTCCCATGTAGACCCACTCTATGATTACTTATCTAATAAAATCATAGAGAAAAATCTTTTAGACATCAATCTGTCAAAGCCTGGACCTACCTAGAGGAATAGGAGAACAGGGGAAGACCAGGTGGCCAAGAGACTAGATAGGTTTCTCCTGAGAGAGGAGGTAGCAGAAATGATTCCATTGTTTCGACAGTGGGTAGGAGAGGGAGGTGATTCTGATCACTTACCTATGTTAATCAAATTGAAAGGGCCTCACAGGAAGCTAACAATACCTTTCAAATTCAATCTAGCCTCGCTATTGGAGGACTCTTATAATACCCTTTTTTTTAAACTTGGAGACCTGTGGACCCAAGCGAGAATGGAGAGAGAGCCTTTTTTTTATGGAAAACTTAAAACGTCTAAAGAAGACTATGATTGAATGGGCCAAATAGAAGAAATTAAAAGAAAAAGAAAATCTAAAACAGATTGGGATGGAACTTGATAAACTTGAATTTCTAGAAGCCGATGGATATGCAAAAGTGGAAAAAAGAGATAGGATCAAGATGCTAGAAACCCAACGGAGGAAAATCCTATTAGAAAGAGAAGAATAGTGATGATTGAAAAGTAGGCTATCTGGTTAAGGGTTGGGGATGAAAACACAAAGTTCTTCCAAAATTATACAACAAGAAGGAAAAACTCAAATACCATTTGGCCCCTAAAAACAGAGGATGGAAGATAGGCCAACTCTTTTGAGGAACTATCTTCAATGGGAAGAAGCCACTTCAAAAATATTTTTAAAGCCTCTTTGGAAGTATCATTAGCTGAGGTGGTACAGACGGCTCAGGCTTTCCCTAGATATGTGGATGAAGAGGACTCTGAAGATCTCATGGGGGAAGTCTCAAGAGGGGAGGTTGAAGGAATCATGAAATCAATGCCAAAGGACAAGAGCCTAGGTTCGGATGGTTGGACAGTGGAGCTCTTCCATCACTTCTTCGAGACTATAGGTAGTGAATTAACCCAAGTGGTTGAAGACTATAGGAGGAAAGGATCAATATTTGAAGCCTTCAATGCCACCTTTATAGCCCTCATTCCCAAGAAGGAGGACCCCTCCACTTTTGAGAATTTTAGACCGATATCTTTGTGCAACTTCATCTACAAAATAATTACAAAAGTGATAGCTGTCAGATTGAAACCATTTCTCTCAAGGAATATTTCAAAATAAAAATTTGGATTTTTGGATGGCAAACATATTCATGAATCTATTGGCATGGCTCAAGAAACCATCCATAGCATAAAAAAAAAAAGTAAAGGTGCAGTAGTGAAAATTTACCTCTCCAAAGCCTATGATAGAATCAGTTGGATGTATCTCTGAATGCTCCTAACCCATCTGGGGTTTCAAGTGGGCTTCATAAACTGGATTATGGGGTGCTTGAACAATGTTAGCTTTGTGGTTTTAATCAACAAGGCGGCATCCACTTTTTTCCAAAGTCAAAGAGGGTTAAGACAAGGTTGTCCTTTATCCCCCCTCCTTTTCCTCCTAGCAGTAGGAGGTTTAAGTCAATTGTTACTGGAAGCAAGAAGAAAAGGATACATCCAAGGAGTAGAAGTGGCAGTCAATATTTATATAACTCACTTGTTGTTTGTGGACAACATTCTCCTTTTCAGTAATGGGATAAGGAGTTAAAAAAAGACTTTAAAAAATATATTGGAACTCTTCCTCAAGTCGACAGGCATGCTTGTCAATAAGGAAAAATCTTCATTGATTCTGGAAGGCTTTAGTAGAATGGAATCCAGGAATATAACAGAAGATCTACCATTCGAAGATGGAAGATAGTTTTAAATACGTTGGATTCTTTTTAAATCCACACTCATACAAGAAACGGGATTGGTTTTGGCTTGTGGAAAAAAATCCAGGATAAATCATTGGAGCTTCAAATGGCTTTCTAGCGCAGGAAGACTGGTACTCATAAAATTAGTTCTAATGGCCATTCCAGTATATTGGGAAGCACTTACATGGATTCCAAAAGGAATCCTAGAAAGGATTAGACGAATATGTAGCCGATTCTTATGGGTTGGCTCTAAGGATGACTCGGTTCTACCCTGGGTGGCCTAGGATAAGGTGGCAAGACCTAAGGAATGGGGAGGATGAGGAATAAAAGACCTATCAGCTTTTGGACGATCTCTAGCTAAAAAAATGGGTTGGAGATTAATAAAGATGGGAAACTTGTGTACCATAGTGGTCAAGTGAAAATACATCAATCCCACTCCTTTGGACGAGTGGATCAGGAAGCCAAACAAGAAGAAAGGGAATGCATTAGTGGTGTGGAGAGCAACTTTAGATGCGTTTAACATTGTAGAATAAGGCCTCTCCTGGCAGATTGGGAACAAAGAACAAGTCAGGATTGGGAAGGATCCATGGGTGGGATGCAATGAAGGTTATTCACTATCTGATCCGAGTTGACTCAACTCCCGGATTTAGCCAAGATCTTTTTCTTTGGTGATGTGATTATAATTTCATTTAAAAGATCATAAATGAATACATATGCATGTTGTAAAGAAGAAGGAACATGACAATCATTAGCAACATAAAATAACAAAGCGTTGATAATGGAGTTTGTCTAGGAGGGACTATGTCTCCGGGCCCCGTGTTAAGATGATGTAGGCCGTTGCATTAACTGTTGTCAATAATGATGATGTACATAAGAGGTGACGTCGCTATCATACAAGGAAAATGCCCTCACGCAGGAGTGGCTCCAAGAGATGTTCTGCTACAGGAACTCTCAGTCAAAAGGACTCCTATCAGTATGACCTAAACTCATGCATGGTGATAATGAGCACCTCGCCAACATGGCATAAGAGGGATCTCAATGCAAACATACATGGCGACACATGAGTATCCCATCAACATAACGACAAAGGGATCTCAAATGAAACATGACAAAGCATGAGAACAAGTGCATCTCACAAATAGTCCTGCCTGACGAGGTACATCTAAAAGATTCCTTGAGCCCCATATTCTCATTTTCTCATAATTCAGAAATTTGACAGTCGATTTTTCACTATTCGACACCACAAATCTGATGGTGCACTAAGATTTTCCATTTTCTCATTTCATTTTTTGACCACTTTTCAAAGTGGAGTGCGGGTGTTAGCATTCATGTGTGAGCAGTCATTTCCATGTGATTCGACGTCGTGAGATCGATGGTACGAACAAATTCAGCAGTTTGACATCCTCTTCTTCAGATGACCCCTGGATGTGAGATATATGCAGTGTGTCATGTACTTCTTTTGCTATGCATTGTGTTGCACAGATCCCTATTTGATGTTTGATGTGGGTTCTTGTGTCTTACTTGTTTCATGATTCCTACTTGATGTGATGAAAAATCTTGTGAGATGTACTTGTTGTCATGATTCATCATGTTTCGTTTGAGATCCCTTTGCCGTTATGTTGATGGGATACTCATGTGTCACCATGTATGTTTGCATTTAGATCCCTTTTATGCCATGTTGGTGGGATTCTCATTTCATCATGCATGAGTTTAGGTCATACTGATAGGAGTCCTTTTGACTGAGAGTTCCTATAGCAGAACATCTCTTGGATCCACTCTTGCATGAGGGAAGTTTCTTTGTTTGATAGCGACTCCAACTCTTATGTACATCATCATTATTGACAGCACTTAATGCAGCAGTCTACACCATCTTGACACCAGGGCCTGGAGACATAGTCCCTCCTAAATGAACTCTGTTATCAACGTCTTGTTATTTTATGTTGTTGATGATTTTCATGTTCCTTCTTCTTTACAGCATGCATATGTATTCATTTATGCTCTTTTAAATGCAATTATAATCACATCACGAAAGAAAAATATCTTGGATAAATCCAAGAGTTGAGTCAACTTGGATCACTATCCCCAGGCCTTATAAATCAGCTTGACTCAAGAGGCATACATCATATAAGCTTTATAGAAAAATGGACTTCCACTATATGGGGCCAAGCATGGCTATCTAGGACAGACCTAAATCTCGACCAAAAATGGAGGGACAAGTGGCAAAACTTCATCAAGGAACTGACCAGGTCAATTGTCAGGCTCAGAGATAGACCAGACCAGTTAGTCTGGGCACATTCCCCCTCAAGTATCTATTCTCCAAAATATGGCTACAAAATTCTTATGTCAAGAAAGGGATGGGGAATCTGGAATGGTGGGTGAATCACATCTAGAAGCTACAATGTCTAACAAAACCAAGAATGTTTTTCTAGTGCATCCTCAGAAATAAAGTGCAAACTCGCAAAATTTTACAAAGGAGATACAAGTTGGGACCTGGCAGGTGGGCTTTATGTAAAAATGATATAGAATCGATCCCCCACCTTTTCCTAAAATGTCCATTCACAAAGGAGGTTTGGCTGGAATCAGGGAGGTTCATACAGAACATGATGATCTAGGAAGGAGAAACTATATCAGAGGTATGGAATCAATGGTGGAAGGACTCTCTCGGAGGAAATATGTGAAATCCCCCTCTAATTATATCTTAGGGTATCTGGTTGGCTCGTAACAATAATATTTTCAAGGATCAGATTACCTCGGCAAGATACATTGCTGTAGAATGCATTGTTATTTGTGAAAGCATCCCTGAGCCAATCTGGGATATAAATCCAAGAGTATTAAGAGAGGGACAAATTAGAGAAGGTATTCGTTAGGATTATTTTGATGGGGCCTCAAACCAAAATAATAAATGTGGGGTAGGTTTGGTGATACACCTCAACAAACACAGAAGTCTTAAAGCCTTTGTAGGTTTGGGGAATGGCTCCAACAATTACACTGAACTTCTTGCATTAAAATTGCTTCTCTGTTGGCTCACCCACCTGGGCATTCATTCAGTTCAAATTTTCAGGGACTCGATGAATATTATCAAATGGTTCAATGGTGAGAGAAGGTGTCAAAATTATATTCTATCTCCTTTGTTAGAAGAAGCTAAATATCTAAAACAATTTTTTGATGATATCAAAATATGTCATATTTACAGGGAACGCAATAGTGCAACAAATCATCTTTCTAAAGCGGTTTTACAACAGGGTTGGGGCTATTGGAGGATAGAAGAAACCGAGCTTGATGAGATCCATGTGTCAGATCAACCTCCTTTTTTAGACTAAAGTCTAGAAGCAGTCTCACAGCTTCTGCTTATGTTGTTTTTACTTACTGTTATTTTGCTCTAGTTCAATTCTCAGCAACTCAGACTTTGTTTTATGTTAAAAATGGTCTTTGAAAACAGTTATTGTTTTGGGAAATTATATACTTGTTAACTAGAAGATGACCATCTTCCAGTTTGGGTTGTTTTCCTCTATGAGGAGGCCCATGAATTGATTCAGAGCTTCCTTATTGTATACAAACTCTTTCGGACATCAGTTGTTTTTTATTTTTTGAAAACTTTTGAGATACCGAAAGGCTGATCATCATCCTATTTGGGTTGTTTTCGGGGATCCTGGCTTTAGCACTCTTGATTTGCACGTTGAGATGGTAGAGTAAGAGGATACTTTTACTTACCATTTCAGAACAACTCTATGTTTTTTGTTAAAAGTCATACAATTTACTGAATGCTTAAATGCACATTCTATGTAACTTTTTATTGCCTTAATAAGAAGTTTGATTTTTTCGTAGGAAAAGAAACAATAAGACTATTTATGGCTAAATGACATCCAAAACCCCAACCACTCGTGGTCCCTTACATAACATAGGCTAACCACTTTATTTATTAACTATGTCTCATTTACAACTAATTATGGTCCCCTTTCTATGATGCAAGCCAACCACTTACAATTATCAATGTGAGATTTATTGACTCTTTAACTAACTATGATTATGACTCAGCCCCTTAGGATTATTACATAAATAAAGGGGTTAGGGTTGGACCCTGAAAATGGCATTATGTACATGTGGTATTGTGTACACTTTATACAGGTGGTGCGGTGTACATGTGGCGTTGTGTACATGTTGTGCAGGTGGTGTCGTGTACATGTGATGTTGTGCACACATTGTGCAGGTGGTGTTGTGTATAGGTGGTACTTTTTACATGTTGTACATATGGTACTTGTGTACATGTGGTGTTGTGTGCATGTCATACATGGTGTGTTGCAGGCATGAAGTACTATGTATGTGCATTATGTAGTTGTGGTATCATGGCATGTGTATTTGTTGTGTTGTACCTTGTGTAGTACATGTATTGTATTGTGCTGTGTTTTACATCAGGTGTAGTATATGTGTCATGGTGTATATATCGGTGCATGGTTCTGTAACAACCTTAGTTAAAAATCCATGTAAATATAAAAATAAGACCAAGATCATGGGACACATATTCCATGTTTGATGGTGGGGAAAACATCCTAGCGGGTGTTCATTTGGTTTATTATGGCTAAGGAGATTTACAAAGGTAGTGGAAAAATATTTAGAAAGACTGAGGCATTAATTGTCATTTTATTTATGAAAATAACGGAAATTAGGAGAAAAGGAAGGTGAAAGGTCACACATTATGGGTATGCCTATATAATAAGTTAGACATGCATTGTGAGGTCATTGTATGCATTTTAGGTCATCATGTTGTTGTTGGTATGTTATGATGTTGATGTGTTGGTTGAGATAAAGCAGGAAATGCATATCATCAAAGCAAGGTTGCAACAGTAAACATCAAAGTAAGAGCAAATTTTCATACAAGTTTGTATGGTGCATGTGCAAGTATGTCGGTTAATGGTTTTTATAAGAATTATGGTTATGTACATGTATCTTAGTCTATGGTTTTTTTGGTTACATGTATGATAGATGTTAGTTAATCAGTGTGATCATATGTATATGCGTCGTTGGAAATGAATGATAGTAATATATTATTGTATGCATTATGGTCATTTACACATAATGATTATGTTCATCACACTTAGGATCTTGATGTTATACATATCATGTTAATTTGGATTGACCTATGCAGATGATCATGGTTATGGCATTTAGGTATGATTTAATATATTGTGATATTATGTCATACTAATCTAGACTGATTGTGCATATGTGATTTTTATGCATGAATGATAAGTATTATGATACTATGAGATGAACATGTTAACTAGTTAATGTCATAGATATCATGACCTTATTTATGTTGAGTTGATGTGTTGTGAAGTTTTGTCATGCTAATCTATATTGATTGTGCAGACAAGATAGCCTCCCCTGAGAACCATTAAGGTATGAGTTTTCTTATGTCGCCTACTTGGTGCTTGAATGTTTGATTATGTCATATATTCGGTGTTTGAGTGTTTGGTGTCTATTATGCCATCTATATGTTTTTTGAATGTTGATTAATTGTGATATGAGTATGTGACTATAATATTGAATGAAGAAATGATATTATTGTAAGATGGTTGTACTAACACAGGTGTTAAGACAACTGATATGCGCTTGAGTGTAAGTAGGTGCTAGTTGTAGTAGTATGAGTAAAGATTGTTAGTTGATTATGACATGATTGTTAGTCCTCACAAAGGTTGATTTCAATTAATAGACATGTTGTCTTGATACTGGAACATGTGGCTAAATGTGTGAAGAGTTGTAGGGAAACATTTATGGTATTAGGATGACAAGGTAATAGTTGATGTATTTGTATAACTAACAGCTGAGTGATGTGATAGCACACAATAAGACTCGATTGCAAAAAGGTAAAAAGGTAAAAGAAAGGAATTGGGTGAGAATTCCTTTGGCTATGTTTGGAAACCATAATTCCAAACGAATGAGTGCTTTGAATATGCGAAGTCTTCTTAACCTAGATTTTTTCTAACACTATGTGGATGTGCTAGATTCATGAACATGTATTTGACCGATATATTATCTAGTTTCTAGTTATAGCTAGATCCATCAAGGGAATCAGAGTCTCTTGAGAGATGGAATGGTTGTGTCCATTTATAAGGCAATGCATTTGGCACAACAAGGTAAGGTAATTGGTATATTGTAATTTTTACGTATGCACTAACAATTATGTGTTTATGGCAGTATGATGCAAGGATTGGATGGAAAAAAAGATAGCCATGAAATTTTGGAGAAGGCTCAAGTTGAAATTTTTCTTGGAAGCTTTGGGAACCCATGGGGATTGAGTTATGGTGTTTGTTTCTAGTCTTTTCCTTTTGGTATTTTGTGATTTGTTTGAGCTTTATTATGGGTTTTGATTGTGTCTGGTGCAAGGCCTTGCCACTTTGTTTGAGATGTCATATTGCTATTGGTTTTTGTGGTTTTCTACTTGTTGGCTTTCTCGTGCTTTCCTTTTATGTTTTAAGTGTCTTGGGAATTGGTTGGGGAAAGAGGAAATTTAGTGGAGCCCGAGGAGAGTTGAATGAAATCTAGCACACCATGTAGGACTTAGATGAAGTCGGTGCATGTATAAGGGAAGTTGAAGGAAAGAGTATGATAGTGGATTGGATTGGATGGGTCCATTGGGATAAATGAACAATGGCAGAACAATCATGAGAAAGGTAGTAAGAAAGGTAAATTAAATGGACTTGAAGCATCATATGCCTTGGCTAAGTTGGGAACTATTGTTCTCAATGTTGTGCATGAATAAATGGATTCTCTTAACTTTAACCTTATGATATCTAATAATTATGGTGTGATCATGATTATGATAATGTTTATGTGTATACATGTAGATGCATGTATATATGTTGTTGACTAGCAGGGTCATCAAGGATCATGATTGTTTTATACTAATGTTTATATGTATATAAATGTTTGTATGTATGTTTCTATTTCACAGGTTCGTTAGCAATCATTCTTATAGAGGAATGATTTCTTATGCAGGTGAATGGCATTAAGAGGTTCTTGGTTTATGAGGAATCAAGTGGGAAGAGTAGTCCTGACAAATCTACGAGGTCAGTATCATGTGGTTATGAGTTGGTATTGTGTTATTATACTATGTCTATGTTATGGAGAGGCTATGTTGTGGGATACATGAGCGGAATGAAAAAAATGTGCTTTGCAGCATGATGGAACATGCATGAGTAGTGGAAAGACACTAGAAACAAGGTCGTTTGGTAAGACCAAGGGTCATGAAGATGAAGTGGAATAGTCATATGAGAGGCAAAATGGATCACCCAAACCCGAAAGAGCAAGTGACTGAGTGAGGATGTCCCAAACCTGACACGAGAAACAAATGAGTGTCATGTTCAAGAGCAACATGTTTCCTTTACAAGAGATGTTTCACTTTCAATTTTTCCCCACTATTTCTAGTGAGTACCCCAATTATTTTTAATTACAAGCTTGAAGGGGATAGCATATGCTTGTCATATAAGTTCACTCTTCAAATGAATCCATGCCAACTAGTTTTACAAATGTTAGGAAGGATAAAATCGGTCTTGTCATGGTGACAAGTCTTTCATCGTTTAATTTTTACGAGTCTGACGAAAGAGTAACTTGGTGTATTTTTCATATTTAGAGATTTTGAAAAAGAGATGAAAAAGAAAACTCCATTAGGTCCCTTTTCGTAATTTGAATCTCGAACCCGAAAAGGTAGAAAACAATATTCGAGAGAACCTCTTGACCATGTCGTCCAAAGTGTTCATTTTTCATACAATATTCTATCTCAATCTGAAAAAGGGTTAAACTTATACTGAGTAGACATCATTTCATTTACGTTTACGAGTCTGAAATGACAAGTACTCAACAATATTTTCAATTTTCGAGAGTAAGAAAAGAGCTGAAATATGACTCCTCCTAGAGGAATGAGTGGTATAAAAGGATAGCAACCAGTTCCGGTGATGATGGAAATCCTCAAAACATGTAATGGTCAAGAGGCTGGCTAATAAGGCCACTCATCACAGATGTTCCTCAAGCAAGGGTAAAACAGCCAAGTGAAAGCATATGATCAACTAAAGAGATGGTGATGATGGAATGAAAAACCAAGGCTCATTTATAAAAAAATCGGTTGATAAAAACAACAATCACGAGATGTAAAGTGGGAATGGTTTCATTTTTACAAAAGTTTGAAAAACGAGAAACTATGCTTGAGTATACTTGAGGATGGTTTCATTTTTTCACAGACTTGAAACATGGGAAAAAACTATGCTTGGATTTGGTTTCATTTTTACACAAGATTGAAACAGATAAACTATGCTTGAGATAAGTTTGCATGCCCCAAGCATAATGACTCAATTCAAGGTACATGCCCCCCAAGCTTCATTTTATTCACCTAAGTAGACTATTGGTTACTATCAAGTGGATGGAATGAAGTTTTACTTACGAGATCAAGTGAAAGACTCGACTAGGATTTTACAAGATCTAATCAAAGACTCGAATTGGAAGGGAATTTGTTTCATTTTTTAACAAGCTTGGCACAAGAAAGGAGCCATGCTTATGATATCTTGTTTAATTTTTCACCAATATTGACACAAGTAAAGGAACCATGCTCGTAACCTATTTCATGTTTTAACGAGGTTGACATAGTAAAAGAACTATCCTCGTAGCACCTATTTCATCTTTTAACAAGGTTGACATAGTAAAAGAACTATCCTCATAACACCTATTTCATTTTTTAATGAGGATGACATAGTAAAAGAACTATCCTCATAGTACTTGTTTCATTTTTTTTAATGAGGCTGACACAAGACAAGGAACTTTGCTCCATGCCCTTGATCACACACCAAAAGAAGCCATAGATTCCAAGAGTTTCTCATTATATGGGAGAACAACACTCTAGAAAGGATACATGTCCAGGAATCCAAATGAAAAATTGGTCTCCAATGCCCCCAGTACATGATGCATTACATCACCTCCTAGATCATCAATATATGTGGGCATGGAATAGGTGGCCACATAATTAACCTATGGCAGGGGTGATACTACTTGCATATAAGAACCATTTAGGGATGATGGTTGATGGGGATTTGATTTAGGACCAATAAATGTAAGATGATCAATGATTACAATGATTCCTTCATGTGGGAAACACATTACTCGAAAGAGGGAGGAGACAAGAGCTCCCATGACGTAAACATAGTCACAACCAAGGAGTAGATTACAATTCAACGGGCCTTAGACAACCATCACGTCTATATAGACAGTCTTTCCTCCCAAACTAATAGGAAACTTAGGAAGGATCCCTAATGGATGATTGGTTCCTCTGTTAAAAGATAAGAGATTCTGCGTGATGGGGACAAGCTACAGAGAACCTAAAGCTTGCCAAGTAGTTGAGGATAGAATACTAACAAATTCACCCTCATCTATGACTGTGCTAGGTATGACCATATGGTAAGCATGTACTATAATTTGGAATGGAACATAAGATGGACGGTGATATCCTACTAGTCGAATCCAATCAAAAGAAGTGACTACACTACTCCGGGGGGGCATCGTAGGAATGTGAGAGACGACCTCTTGCACTATGGGAACATGTTAATTGCTCTCATGCACCTCGAGAACGAGAGTATTTCCCTCCATTTCATTTGAAATTGAAGAAACCAGAAGAACCTAAGTAGTATGAGGTTCACTTTATTCCTGAAAGGGATGGTTAATTGAACATGGAGTTAGATATACCATTTTCTCAACCAATGGTTGTTTGAGAATGGACTCACGAGACTCTCTTTCAGAGAGAGTGGGGTTGACCAAAGATGACTTTTGATCAATCACTATATCAACTAGAGAAGGATCAGGGGAAATATTATGATAACTAATTGGAAAACAAGACTGGGAAGCTATAAGGTTTTCAAAATCTTTGGAAGATTCATCCAGAAGAGGACAAAGGTGAATGGGATCATTATCTTCATACAACTTACAGGGAAATTTTTCTTTTCCCTTTTTCCCAAGGAGCTTATTATTAAAAGTTGAAGGTTTATCTCCAACATGATTTCTAGAGGCTAACGACAAAGGTTGATGTGAACCTATGGACCACACTTCTAAGAACTTGGGAATACCAAGACAATTCCTAAGAAGGTGGTCACCCTTACATAACATGCAAGGGAATTTTACTTTCTGGGGTTGGTTGGAATATTTTTCTACATTAGTTGCATCCATAGCAATGGCTGCCTGGTTGCCCCCTTGCTTATTTTGCTTCTTCTTCTTCATCTTCTTCTTCTTCTTCTTAGCTTCCTGGTTACTAGAATCCAGACTTTCAACATGCGAAGAGGAAGAACGGGGTGAAGAAATAGGTGAAGAAGGTAAAGGGTCAACTTTAATATCAACTGGAAGTTGATGTTGTTCAAGTGGAGGAGAACTTGATTGAAAAGAATTTTGGACACTCAGAATCACCAAGGTTGAAATAACCAAACTGGCAAACCAATGGTCAATCAAGGAAGGGACAATGTTTCCATATAGCGAGCACCAATATTTCCAAAAGAAGGAAAATAACTAGGATTCCCATCAAAGGGGTTCCCTTGACTAGTGGGCTCAGGAAATGCTCCCATTGGTATCAACCTAAGATTTAATCTAAGGATTATTTCCATAGGAAGGATCTTTTTCCATGGTCAATTAATTGATTTTATAACTTTAACAAAATTAAATTAAAAAGGGGTAATCTAGGCAAAAGGGTTTACCAAGTATCCGTGAACCACTATATAGACCTTAGCCAAAACCAAGGAATTAACGTACAATGGCCAATCTCTCTTAATGTTGTTTTCGGTGTATCACATTTATAAGGCGGCTAACTCAGTTACCTATGGCTAAAGGATAAAAACCTAGTGGGGTCTCCCAATATATACTCGACATTACAGGGAGCACAGGTCCATTTTAGCGTTGTCTAATGCATAACCATTCGATGAGAGCATTCCCATATACTTGCCATACTGAAGTGCCTCTGATATACTCGAAAGTACTGGAGAACCTCCTATATAATTCTGTACTAGAACGAGATTTCAGCCTCGAAATACAATGCAGGAAATTAACGACAGTTGTTAGGTTTATAAACGTTGGAACACGTCTCTAGCTTAGACCTCTAAATGTTTTCGTTAAGCTACAAATGATCCTTAGGTTAATTAAGGTAAATTTTATCTTTTTATCTTCAATTATGTTTCAGTTTTGGGCTCAAAAATGTCACCTAAATCCCTACGATGCATCTATATGAGAAAAGGAAATTTTCCACTTCAATGAAAGCTGGACTAACCAAGGGAAGAAACTCAATCAATAATGCATCAAACAACATGCCTTCCACTAGCTTTCACTTTCATCTTCCAAATGCAATGCCAAAAGTAAAAAATATTTTCACTTTTCACTATCCTAAATGGAACTTTTCGGAAGTAAAATGATTTTTACTTTACTAAGATGCACTTATATGAATTGTGATTGTATTTTCATTTTGAATGATTTGATGCACCTAATACAATCTTTATATTTCAATCACCAAAAAATGTGATCTATTTTCACTGATGAATCTCAAAAAATAACTTTTCAATGCAACTAATCTAATGCATTTTCACGAAAAGTAAATTTTGAAAGACAAGCTAAAACAAATGCAAAATGATGTTTCAATGATTTCCACAGAAAACAACACTCAATCAATCAACAAAACCATCATCTCAATGATACCAACAAGCAGCAAGCGATGACCAATTGACTATAAACCCTAGAACTCAATCAAATTTCACTTCAAAGCCAATGAGATAAATTTTGCAAATTAATCAAGACAATCAATCAAGAAACTGACAAATCCAAGCATACAAGATGGGAAAAGACCTTAGGTGCCAAGACACGTTGGATTCTAAGGCAGAAACCTTAAAAACTCTCACTTTCAAGGATCAACACTACTTTATATAGCTAAACCTGTGCTGATAGGGTCATTAGCACTACTTTTCATAGCAAAACCCACGTTGGTTGGGGTCATCAACACTACTTTATATAGAAAAACCCGTGTTGATTTTCAAGATGAACAAACAGTGGAAAACAAGGTTTTTAGCGCTACTGTACAAGTAAAAACAAGAACTGACAGTGCGCTTGTCACTGATAAAACTCGCACTGAGCGAGGAATAAGGGAAAAAACAAAAAAATATTTCAAAAAACAATCCAGAATGAGCACTCTAAGGCAATAATCAATGATTTTATAAACCTACACTCATGCACACAAGCTGAGAATTCAACAGTTGGTCAAAATAATCAAAGGATCAGATTGAAGAAATGGATGGAAATGTTATAGATTCCCCAGCGGAGTTGCCATTCTATTGTGTACATAAATCCTCTCTGCGGACAGATACTATCCCTCTAGCCCAATGAGTGGGTCTAACAACAAACAAGACAATCTACAAGTAACTTTCCTAGATTACAATCGAAATAAGAGAAGAGGAAGGAGACCTACCTCGCTCTAATGTTATAATGCACTCCCTTGTTGAAGATCTTGATCACTTGCTCCTCATGCTCAGTCCTTGTTGCTCATAGCATTTGAATACCTGCACAAGAGACCAAACACACGATAAAGCATAAAAGTGCAACAAGCATAATCAAATGTAATCCACTTAACATATCAAGGAGCATTAAGATAAATGAAGCATTGACACAAGCATTTATGGAAAGTGAACCAACAGTTGTATATATTAATAAACAAAAGAGGAAGCATACAACCCAGGCCTTGATGTTAGTAGCCCTCCTTGTGTGAATGTCCAAGTCCAAGCTCAAGCTCTCCAAGCACTCATTCTCTAAGCCAAAATGAATAGCATGTAGGCACCATCTTAGCATAAGGGTGCAAATAATCAGAGACCAACCATTTGGGAATGGAGGGGAATGCATTTATAGGGAGGGAGAGGGAGTTAGGATCTCATCAAAGATAGGGGAAGGTCCTCATCTCAAGGAGGAAGCTCATAGGGATAAGATCAAAGGGTAATATTGGGAGAATTCAACCACATCCAAAACAAACATCATCCAGCTCATCGTTCTAGAAGCCTCTAGAACATGAAGCTTCTCCTCCACTTTGGGAAAAATTGCCTTTTAGGGTTTAGCATGAGTATCTAGGAAAAAGCTAACTGGTAGTGTGAGGCTCATATGGTGCAACCTTCCATCAACACGAGACGACAGTGTCATAGTCACGCTGACCCAGAAATTAGGGTTTTGAGCTCACTTTTCTCGGGAGGGCTCAAGGAAACTTTTCATTATTTATTTAGGGAGGATCTGGACTACATATCAGAATGGGTACACTACATAGTTGTCAAGGTTTTGGCACTCCAGGGTATGAAACAAGGAAGTGTAGGAGGTGTGACAAAATACTATGTAACAATATTCCTCATCAATGGTCTTGGGTTTGAAGGGCGTCACTTGTTTTTGCAAATGACTATGTAGATTTCCTAAATACTTTAGGAGAACGCTTGGGTCCTTTGGAAAGATACCCAACTTGATTGCAATCTTCTTGAATTTGATGGTGTACTCTTACACACTCTACCCTTGCCTCTACTTGAAGTAATAATAATGGATCCATTGGTGCTTTACATACTCAATAGGCTAGAATGGGAACTTGATAAGGATTTTTAAATCCTCCCACTTAATAACTAGTGGATCATATTCTAGCCTAAGTGTCTCTGCATGGCATTTCCACTAGGTTAGCATAAGGCCTTCTAGTTTCAGTAGATAAAATAAAATATCTACTCTTCATCTATATTATGGATCCCGAATACATTTCTAACTATTACAACAAATGATTCAAGTTAACAACATTGATATCACCTTGAGAGGGTTTGATATCCAATTTCACTTCCATTTTGAACAGAGATTATGAAGGAGTGATGGCACTAGATCTTGATTACTCTTACTTGGGTTCTTTTCCTGACTCCTTTTCTAAGTATTCAATATCTCCTAGTTTCTCTTTAGGTCTAGGTTCTAAGTTAGAACCACCAACCTCATTGAAAGGGTTGAACTTACTTATTAGACAAACATGAGGAGGGTAATGTTGTGAGGGATGTCAACAAATTTCTCTTCTTGTGAATATTTCTTCCATTACATCCTGAGGATGGTTATAAGAAATATTATCCACAATGGCTAGGGTTATATGACTTCCTTCTTAAGTGAATTCCTAGATCTTGCAACCATTCACAAATAGCCAAAAAACTTTTCTTTGATACCAATATGATCTATAAACTACCACAGATATTCCACTCAACAGTTCATCACAACATATCTTAAAATATTTCGAAAATATTATATTATGTAATTCATGTCCTTATATCATAAATTAATTATTATTATCTTATTGGTTGAATTTAGGAATAACTAAAATATAAAATGAAAGAAATCAACAAAAGAATTCACCATTCACACAAATGAGTACAATATATATCCTAGGAAGTTCAATATAAGATAAACCAAACTAGAAGGTAAGGTTGATGCTTGCTCTCTTTTATTTATTTATGAAAATGAAAATGCAAAGAAATAGACACTCACTATGGAGTTTCCTTTGGCATTATGACCTGAATGTCCATTAGAAAACCTTTTCTTCCTTAGTTATGCTCTCAAATAACACTATTAGATGTGTTTCTCAACTATGGATTAAGTACAATGCTAAAGAATGGAACCTTTCTCCTCCTAGTGGTATGGTATTTAACATAACAGGATAATTGTATAGGGTTAGTTTTTTTGCATCCTTAATACTCGATTACTGTCGAGGTTTTGGACCTTATAGAATCTTCTTGAAGGTCCACACATGGATTTCCCCACCTGTAATTAATGGAAGCTAATGTGGCAACCATTTGTACCATGGTAGTCGACAAGTTAGTTCAATTTGTGGGAGGCATAACTTCTACATATAAGCTCTAATTGAGGTGATTTTGCATTAATGGAAAGGTCGTAGTGTGTAGAATTGCATTGAGGGGATAGAACTATTCCCATGAAGTTTTTACCCTAAAATGTGTCATTTGATAACTCAAAATGGCTTAGGAAGGCTCTAGACCCCAAATTTCCAAACTGGGACATGCCACTAAAATGGGCCTTGCAAGCCTATTCCTCCAATATTTCCACCCAAAAAGTACCATGATATATAAAAAATCATATAATGATCTATTTTGGATCACCTTCAATCAACCCTCAAACAAATTGATTATCTCATTACATGTTTTAGACAATTTTTCATGGCATCCCTTAGTAACATTTAACCTTTCTTTAGGATAAAGCTTATAAATATGTTTTATTTACCATGATGAAACTTAGTGCAACAATTCATCTAATTCTATAATTGGAAATAATAAGAAAGTAACATAAAAATGTGTGGCTTGTTGGCTTCAAGTAATTTGAGCATGCAAGTGAACATTAAATGGTTAAACAAAGTTGAGTTCAAAGACTTAGGGAAGTGGGAAGGCTTTTGTATCTAGTACAAGCTTACCTCAAACTATGTAATCATTCCATTGTTTTTGTTTGGGGTTGCAAAGCACCACCTAGTCATGGTTGACACATAAAGGAAGATTGGGAAACATCATAGGTAATTATATATATACCACATTAAAGGAGGAATAACAACGTAGGGCAAGTTAAGCTACTTATTCCAAACATGGATGCTTGAGACGGGATCCATGGTTTTTGAACCAATATAATGGACGTGAGAAAACTAAATGTTGATGGAAAAACATTAGATATAGAAATCCCTTACAATGTTGTTATAGACATTTTTGGGCACTACAACCCCAATCATAAATGTCCATAAACTGAGGGCTCCTAAGTCCCTAAAAGTGTTGCTTCACTGCCTAAAGGAACAAGGTCAGCTGATTACATCATCTCCCATAAGTTATCCACTAAAAACTACTCAGAAATGGTCAAAACTGGACCATACTAAAAACCAAGTGCAGAGGGTGCAATGCATACTAAATGGCCCCTCTGTAGGGTGCGATGGTCGGGAATGGACAAATGGAAAGGACAAATTGCGAGGTGGAAGATCATGGAATCTTCCATAAGCTTCCCCTCTGACACTTGCCTCTCTGTTTTTGACCAGGGATGAGT